>CBVK0100670343.1:0-16184 GCA_900067695.1 Picea abies
TATATTTTTAAATTTATTTTTAATAAATTTAAAAATAAAATAGGAAGACAATTTTAAAAGTACATGTTTATATGTTCAAATTGTACGTGCACAAACAATAAATTTATAAATAATATGGAATTACTTGAAAATGGGAATTTGATATAGACATTAATAAATAATTTATAAACAATATGAATTTAGTTAATTTGATGTAGACATTTCACAATCAAATATTAAGTTTTTAAATTTGATATACACATTTAACAATCAAATATTAAGAATAGAGTAAGCATTTAAGTGGTTAGTCTATGCCTGAGCAGTTGTCCAGGAGCCGAATCTAGTGTCTTTCACTCTGGTGTTAAAGACTTAGATTCAAATGCCCTGCTTCTGTGCATAAATAATCTCCTATTAAAATTGGTTGTGACTTGGCCACAAGGGCCAGCCTTGTGGCCAAGCCATGGGTACACCCATGGCTTGGCCACATGGTTGGCCCCTCGCAACCAAGTCACAGTCATTTCAAATGTTTTGCATTTCATAAAAATTTCAAATTGTCTAAGTTTTAATTTCAAATGATTTTTATTTTATAAAACTTTCAAATCTTTAGGAATTCAATTTATAAATCCACCATTTTTACATATGTAATATTAGATTATCATAAGTTATAAATATTATTTTATAGATTGTTGATTCTGGAATTTCTTGTTGTACATTATTTTCTATCTTATAATTTGTAAAGGAATATTTGTGAAATATACATACAATGGAAAATATTTAAAACATATATATGTAATTTTTTTTTAATAAATTTAAAAATAAAATAGGAAGACAATTTAAAAATTACTTGTTTATCCATTCAAATTATACACGCAAACAATAAATTTATAAACAATATGGATTTACTTAAAAATGGGAATTTGATATATAGACATTAATAAATAATTTATAAACAATATGGATTTAGTTAATTTGATATAGACATTTAACAATCAAATATTAAGTTTTTAAATTTGTTATAGGAATTTAACAATCAAAATAATAGAGTAAGCATTTAAGTGATTAGTCTGTGCCTGAGCAGTCGGCCAGGAGTTGAATCTATTCAAATGCCCTTCTTTTCTATGCATAGATAATCTCTTATTAAAATTGGATGTGAGTTGGTTGTGGGGGCCATCCCTGTGGCCAAGTCGTGGGCATACCCACGGCTTGGCCACATAGATGGCTCCCTGTGGGCAGCTCACAGCCAATTTCATAAAAAATTCAAACTATGGACAACTTTTTTTTCAAATGTTTTGTATTTTATAAAAAATTCAAATCTTTAGGAATTCAATTTATAAGTCCATTTTTACATGTGTAATATTAGAGTATCATAAGTTTGTTACAAATTTTATCTTACAATGTTTCTTACAATGCCTTGTTCACTGTTAAATTATATTAACTCTTTCTTAAGTTATGTTGTTTTCAATCTTTTTGCACTTGATGCTACAAAACATTGGTTGTGGGTTTTTAATAATGTGAATCTAGATTATAAAATGTATTCAAAGTATTTTGATGATATAAAATATCATGGTTGTATTGGTTTTAATAAATTAAGTAGATTTTAATTTTATTCAAAATATTGAGGATATTGAAGGAGTCCTACACATGAAATGATCTCCTTATTAGATGAGATTCTCATATTATAAATAAAATCCATGTGATCTCTTGATATATAACACCTTTAATACCATTGTGCCACTTCTCAACAAGTGAATGCATATAGTATGTTTGTTGCGTGTATAAGGATAAAATTCCATCAATCCCTTAGACACCTTGAATTTACGAATATCAAATTTCCCAAGGAGACAATTCCTTTGATTGTTGATGCATTGACAATAACATGGAATGTATTTCATCCAACCAAACTACTTTGGGCATGGATGGCCTTATATTGGATTTGATTCCCAGATATATTCTCCCTTAATTAAGGCCTCAAACAAAAATTTCATTCAAAAACTCAATGATTAACATGATTATTTAATTCACATCAAGTTTTGTACTTTTTTGTGTTCTTCATTTCATAACAAGAGAAAGAAATATTCATTGATGAGAGTCATTTATATTTGGACTAGATTGACAAACCACATCTTGAAACCATCTAGTGACACCTAATTATAACGGGTAAGTAAATCTCCCCCTATGCTTCACATGTCCTACATATTGTCATGAGTCTCGGTCACATCTTTGTGTAATACATGAGTGACTTACTTGTGTATATTTGGTTTTTCCTTGAAATTAATCCGATCAACATTTAATTTAATATGCTTGGCCTTTTAGTCGGTAACTCACTGAATTTCACTTTTTTTAGTCTCTAGAAAAAACAAATTCAACACTCACTTTTGATATGGCGTATCTTCCAAACCATAGACTCTTATCATAGTAAACTACTCAAAAAGGAAACAGTCTCCCACTTTGGTGGTCTTTTCCAAATTCTCCCACTTTGGTGGTCTTTTCCAATTGTAGTGAGGCTTTGACTAAAGGAATAATTATAACGAATACTTCATTTTGGACAATAAACTCTAATTTATAGCAATAAAAGAGTCTTAGATGGGAACTAATTATTATACTCATTTATTACTTCACACATATTGACCAAAGTTATTGAATTCTTATCTTATTGATGATATTTATATTCATATAATATAACTTCAAATTGACAACTTATTAATTAATTCATTAATAACCTAGACATTCGTAACTAATGTGTTTATTGAACCATAATATTGTATATGTGTTGGATATGTAGGCACACACATATCCCACACGTAGACGATAATAACAAGTGATGTTCCTTATGCATATTTTTTAAATGTTCACAACTAATCATGCATACAAATAAATAAAGTAAATCAAACTTCAAATAATCCTCATTAAAGAAAGAACAATAATTCAACATTCATCCATATTTAAAATTGAATTATTATAATTTAAACTGTAACACCCCATTGTTACGACTACAAGCAATGCAAGCAAGTGTGAACCCTTTTTTTTTTTCACAAGAAGTAAATATCGATCAACCACTCAACACACTGACCTTTCATTTTGCGTAAGAAGAATTATCCCAAGCATCAATCCTTACCTAAATTTTCATTGAGCATAAGAAAAGTAAATTTAAACCTTATACCATACATCATTCAAGGCACGTGTGAAATTAATCGCCTAAATATTCATGCCTCATCAAAATTCAGCGTGCACAAAATGCAACTATTATTATATGGATGCAATTAAAGTCTGTGGAATCTTCCAACATAGTTATTTAATTGAAATTATCAACATGAAACTCAATTAACATCTCAGGACACTCCCACACTGAAACACTCTAAGGACGTTCGCTAGGACAATCCACTCCACTGATGCCTAGGACTAGTCCATCAATTTAACAACTAGACCAACCTTGATTAAAAGTATTAAAATTTCAGTATCTCAACAATGATATAAAAGAAATAAATGCTTTCTTATCTCACTTAGGACTCCATCTCTATAAGTAATTTGCTAAGTGTATAAATTGAACACTTCAATATATCGACCAATTTATGTTAGAAGAGGTGGCTATATTACTTTTCTTAGACCCAACAATTGATGTAAATCTTGATAAAACAATTTCTATGAGGCCATGCTTTGAAATCACAAAAATTAGTGTAGGAGAGGGAACTAGTAATTCCATATCCAACTGTCAACTCTATTGTTTTTATGTTGTTCTCACAACGGTTGGTTGGTGCAGTGCTACACACACTAATATGCGCCTTAAGGTGCACATCACTCGGAAATGACAGGGTTCGGTTTAAAATTATGTATTTTAAAATTCCCAAGAAGGAATCTCTCAATTCAGGGTTCTGGATGAGTCTGGATGAAATTCTCGATAAAGATAAAGGTTCATCAATAAAAATACCCAAAGGAAAAGGTAAAAATTTATTTCCTAGAGCATCCAGATGCATCTTTGAATATGCCCCTACCCATGCATCACAATTTACTAAATAGTCCAAACTTACGACCCAAACACTTGACATTATGCCACTCCAAAATTTCAGTTTCTTTAAGATTTAAAGTTCTGGTGGACATTCACGCTCTTAACGTTGGAACAAAAATAAGCTAGGTCATTCAATTAAAAAAAACACGGTCAAAAGGAATTGCCTATGTGATGAATTAATTGATGACTATCATAGATGAAGTCGTGGTCTATAACACAGGATGCACAGGATCACTGTCCACATAATATACATATATGTTCCAATAATATACCTTCAATTAAATAGGTGTGTAATAATTATAAATGTCCATGCAGATCGTCGTCCCAATCACTGTCCAAATGATGGTGATATATTTAGTATTGGTAATAAAAGCAGCATTGATAGAATCATTGGCAATAAAATAAATTCACTGTCATGACTGTAACATATCAGAAATTCGTTGTCCATGCTATTTCCATCCAACATGTAGAGTCGCTGCCCAAAAATCATGATGATATAAATCGTATTGGTAATAAAATTAGCAAGGATAGAATCACTAGAAAAAAATAATTTCGCTGACACTTACTGTAACATATCATTAATTAGTTGTCCATGTTATCGCTATCCAAAATGTAGAGTTGCTGACCCAAAATCGTGATGATATAAATAGCATGGTAATAAAATCAACATTGATAGAATCGCTGGAGATAATGATAACTTCGCTGTCAAATGCTAATGCTATCCAAAACGTAGAGGGTAGTGTTCCATCCAACGCATATGTTTTATCCTTTCTTAACGCTGGGAAATTAGTATTATCAAGGGAAAAATGTTGTCAACACAACCTAAAACACAGCACTTACACAGTCCCAATCACAACATTTCATAGATGTAGCACATCTATATATTCTCGATCATTTCCTTGTATAGAACATATCATAAACTCGTAGTCATGAGATTGGTATAGGATCGTTGTTATGAAGGATCAATACGGAGTCACAAGATGGGTATAAAATCGTTGTTATGAAGAAATCGTTGTCTATAATTGCATATATAGAAATTGTTGGGTATATCAACCTAAATATACATCGCTGTCTGAATTCGCATAAATTAAAATAGTTGTCAATATAATTATGATAATTGTCAAATGATGTCAACAACATAGGTGAAACATAGTGAAGGTAAAACACAGTCAACAACATATGTAAAACGCAATCAATATAACATTACCATAGAAGTCCCTACATCAAACACTGTCAAGACCAATCTAAATAATGGGATTCATTATTAAAATCGCAGAGGTTACATTTTTACATCTATTACATAATGACAATCATGGAGGTAATAAAAACTAGTCAATCCAAAAAGAAAAAAAAACGTCAATTGAAGTTAAATCCTTTTTACATCTCAGGATACTAACATAAAAATGATGACAATAGTAAGAGAACATCAGGACCATAAGGATAACTCATCGAATGGATCGCAGGGATTCTATCAGTCAAGGTGTAGAAAAATAAACAACCAGGAAGCAAGATAATCCATACGCAGAGGTTGTACTGGAAGGCACGAGTCAAACAATCAGGCAAGGACAACAATAGAGGTAGATGGCTAATAGGTTTATCCTTCGCTCATCATCCTCACACAGAAAAGTAGGGCATTGAGATCCATAGGTCCTTTAACGCTAAGGCCACGACCGTAGATCAGGATCCTGGCCGACTGCTTAGGTAAGGAATGGTGAGATAAGGACGAAGGCTAAACCACCACAAAGGTCACAGTCAACACAACAAGGTGGTTAAGACCTGTAGGGAAGATAATCCATGGGAGTTAACCTATCATTGAGCTAGGCTAAGAAAATTTTCAGTCATCAATAAAAAAAAACATCAGTTTACCTCTCCATTAAATAAGTAGATCCAAGCATAATTCCTAATACATTCTACCATATAAAAATGAAGAGAGAATAATGTTGTCTGATCGCCCACTCTGAATGACGTCCTGTGCACTTCGAGCAAATCCTGCTTGCCGACTGGCGAGACTTCACCGATACCTCCCAACCAATTCTAGGGGTACTCTTCTTCCCCCTTAGCCCCTCGAGCTGCAAAGGGGCCACACACACACTATCCAGAGATTCGACTAGCTCCCATCTCACCTCGCAAGGTTGAGCTACCACTCCTCACTGAGTTGGGTATCCCAACTCCCACAAGTTAAATCAATCAAGTAGATATTTCTGCAGCGTAATGTTACGCAAACAAAAGATCCTCCACCCTCCATCACCTCCCTTCATTATATAGAGTTTCGTGGTTCCATACATTCCAAAAATTCTCTTTTAGTTAAGTTTTTATAATTAAATTCCTAAAAATTCCTCCCCTTACAAGTGTCACCCATCCCCCTTCATTCCTCCATAAATTAACTTATTTAATCAATTAATTATCTTTATTTCCCTCACCCACCTAGAGTTACTCCTAGAATCACTCCTAGGTGTCCCCAAATTCTCTTATAGGTTTTAATAACTTTCCCTTTTGTTAAATTGCTAGTTCAGTTTAAATTAGAAATCTCTTAAATGGTAGATGCTTTACTAAGTTTGACCTTCTGCTTTTTCCCTTAAGTTCCCCTTTTTCCCTTTTTAAGTTTACCTCTTTTCCTAGTTTCCTAACATTTTAGATTTCCCCTCTTTACCCTTTTTAGTTAGAACTCAAAAAGGCAGGTGTAGAATTTAACCCTTTTACCCTTTTATCTTTTAATTAATATAATTTAAATTATCAAAAATAATAAAACAATTAATTCCCCTTTTAAATTTTATTTCAACAGATTTTTTTTATGAATAAATTAAATTTCCTACTCCCTTCGTGTTACAAGATTTAACAAAGATCATAATTATTATTTAAGTTGTTTTTATTTTTAATATTATTACTATTTTTTTTTATAGAAGACAAAATTTTACCACTAGCATAATTTAGACTTAGACCTTGAATTTTGTACTGGGCGACATTTAATTAATGAAATTGTTTTAAAGATACTTAACATGTTATTTGTCCTAAGGCCATATAGGTTCATTCCTTTATCACCAACAACGTGACGTGCCCTTGAAGACCCACTAGGTGCCCCAAGGGTGCCACTCGCCTCATCTGTTCCCTTACGCAAAGTGCTCTTCAGGATGCACTACGTGCTCCAAGGGTGCCACTCGCCTCTTGACTAACTTGGTAGACATCAATAACCCCTGGAGTCAACACTCCGCTAGGTAAACTTGTGGGAGACTAAGGGCCTCTAAGGAATAAGGCCCTCGCCTTATTGTGCACCCCTTAGAATCATCATGAGTGACTGTCACAATCTGCCCTTAGGGCATCATGGGTCCTCTCAAACTAGGTAATCGTTAACCTACAGTTCAATCCACGACGGGAGTGCTAGTAGGTTGTGGTAGGGATGTTTTCCATACCTCTCCCTCAACATCTCTAGTAGTCATGCATGACCCCTTTACTCCACATGTGAGTCTGGTCGGCAACCTATTGTCAGCCTACATCATCAACAAATCATGTCAGAATATATCCATATCATATCATCTAATCAGAAGCACTAAAATCACAGTAAAAGAATCAAACCCCATTGGTACACTCCTCGACTCGATCCGGAGTCCAAGGGGTTCCATCGATGCATCGACATCCTCAAGGTCCAAAATCCTGCACACTTAGTAAAACCGAGTCAATAGCACCTATCTATGTCAATGTAGTTAAACCATGTCATCAACCCATAATGTCTCATAATCAAAATCAAATGTTTTAATAGCATAAAAATATGGATCACTTGCGAGCAAGTGTCCTCTAACAATAAGTTTTCTCAGTGCGCTAGAGAGGGATGTTACATACAACCCCTCTTGGTTGAAACTTCGTCTCGAAGTTTCATAGTAAAAATGCCAAATAAGTGTATCACAGTATCGTAAGTCTATCTATCAAACAAAAATGGAAATTGTTGTTGCATATCATATGCGTCCTCCCAAGTCGCCAAGTGCGGATTATAGTTGTCCCACTGGACCTTGACCTGTTCTACTATTCAACGTCGTAGTTGTCGAATGCAATGATCTAAGATGTGGATCGGCTCAGCCATTAGCGCACCCTTATCTGACACTCACAAGGTGCTCAAGTCAAAAATGTGTAGGATCACTAATCATAATGTCTCAGACAGAGATGTGAAAGACATCGTGCATACACCTCAAGAATCCGCAAGGCTAGTCAAAAGGTCATGGGCCTCTGTTTTCAACAATCTTGAAAGGGCCCACGAACATAGGAGAGAGTTTATCTCCTTTCCCAAACTTGTTCGAACTCTTATGCAGTTTAACCTACAAGAAGACTCGATCGCCGACCTCGTAACTATGATCGACATGGTACGCATCGATATAACTCTCCTGCCGATCCTATGCTTCCTTGATCCTTTGTCTTAAAGTTTTCATTTAATCTTCCATTTCTTGGATTGCTTCCAGTCCCACCTAGACCCTATCTGTAAGTCGATCCCAAATCAAGGTGCTTGACATGGTCGCGCGTAGTACCATCTTAATGGTGCTTTGGTAACTGTTGTTATAAATGAATTCTACCAGTGGCAATAATTCTTCCCAATGCTTTTGTTGGTTCATCACGTACATGCACAACATGTCCTCCAAGGTCTTGTTCGTGTTACAAAAACAGGACCGCGGAGAAATAAAATAAAACAAATGCGGAAACAAAACACAGAAGATACACAATAAAAGAGAGACACAGATTTACGTGGTTCACCCAGTGTGGTCTACGTCCACCAGAGAAATTGCTAGGTCCTTTATTATTATTCAGTAAAATGAAGGGATACAACCTACAACAAAACCCATTGTAACTTCCTCTTCTTTCTCTCACATTCTCCTCTCTCAGAATACAATACTCACCAACCTACATAGCCACAATACATTTCCCTCATAAAAGAGGGTTGCCTTCTAGGGAAAAAAACCCTAACATAATCTCTATCGTTAGATCTGTGACCTTATAATGAATGGTCCAGATTTACAATGAAATTACAATATACTTTTACAAGGCAATTTTTTCTTTGGGGCTTTTCCCTCGAACCCCCGCTGAGGGCCTGCTTGCCCCTAGACTCCCTAGCCAAGGGGATAGCTCCCCCGGACCCCGCAGAGGGGGTACCCCCCCTCTGCACTCCCTCACGTGGAAGAGTGTACATACTTCTGGGGTGTAAATAATTCATGGGGTATAAACACGGATAAAAGTAAAAGACCTCTAAATCAGGAAGATAATCAGGCTCCACAGCCAACAGTTTGTTCATTCAGTCTGCCCGTCAGTCTCTGGGTGATATGCAGTACTAAAATTAAGTTGGGTTCCCAAGGACTCTTGGAAACTCATCCAAAATCATCTAGTAAACATCGATCCTCGATCATATATAATCATCTTAGGCATGCCATGCATCCTCACAATCTCACTGATGAAAACTCTAGCTATGTCAGGTGCTTGATACATCGTACACACAGGAATAGAGTGAGCACTCTTCTTTAGAGTGTCTACTACTACAAAAATCAAGTCATGTCTCCTTACCATTAGTGGCAATCCAACAATACAATCCATCAAAATAACCTCCCATTTCGATTCTGGAATAGCGTGTGGTTGTAGTAATTATGTTGGGTGTCTATGTTCAACCTTTACCTGCTGACATTCTAGACATCTGGCCACATAGTTGACTATGTCTGCCTTCATTCCCTTCAAGAAGAATAAGGGTTTAAGATCTTCCCTCATCTTCATGACTCTCAGGTGAGCCATGTAAACTGCTCTATGAGCCTCACTCAGGATCAACCTCCTCAACTCATCATTCAGTGGTATGTAGATCCAATTTTTAAACCTCAATAAACCATCGCTATCAAACGAAAATCCTTCAAATCGTGGTACCGTCATTGTTTTGTCCGATAAAACCCTCGACCTATTTGTGCTAATCATCATCATGTTGTAAAGTTAGAATCCCTTCATGTAGATTCGTCTGAAGAGGCAGCACTGAAAAGATGCAAGGTCTCTGACTCAATGCATCTGCTACTTGGTTCACTATTCCTTTTATGTAAGTAATCTCGAAGTCGTACTCGTAAGCAATTTCGACCAATGTCATTGTCGTGTGTTTAGGTCGCTTTTCTTAAAGATGTGTTGTAGTCCACAATGGTCAGTCTTTAGTTCAAATTTTCATCCAACAAGGTAGTTTCTCCAAACCTTCAAGGAATAAATGATGGCTAACAATTCCAAATTGTGCGTCACGTAGTTCTCCTCATGCCTTCTTAGTTTCCTCAAGATGTAAGCGATCGCATGTCTATCTTTCATTAAGACTCTGCCTAAGCCTTCTTTGGATGCATCAGTGCATACCAAGAAGTCCGCATCCATGTCAGGGACCTTTAGTATCGGTGTTGTTGTCAACAACTCCTTCAGCCTCCGAAATGCTTCTGCGCATTTCTTGGTCCAACAAACTTCTTTCTTTTCTTATACAATTCCATGATCGGATTTTCTATCTTCGAAAACCCCTCGACAAACCATCAATAGTATCCTACTAAAGCCATGAAGCTACGCACTTCTAGGACATTCATTTGTGCAGGCCATTCCATAGTAGACTCATCCTTGGTTGGATCCACGACGATACCTCTGTCGGAGATGACATGCCCTAAGTAGTGAATCTTTGGTTGATAAAATGAGCATTTGGACAACTTCCCATACAATTTGTGCTCTTGCAAAAACTATAGTACCAAGCATAAGTGCTCGTCATGCTGCTCAGTTGTCCAAGAGTAAATCAAAATATCATCAATGAATACTTGGACGAACTTCTCCAAGTATTCACGGCACACTCCATTCATCAAAATCATAAATACCCCTGAGGCGTTTGTCAGTCCCAATGGTAAAATAGTAAAATCGTAATGTCCCAACCTCGTCTTAAAGATGGTCTTAAGGACATCGTCATGCTTGATCTATAATTGGTGAAACCCTGATCGGAAAATGATCTTTGAGAACACCGTCGCACCCTTCATATGATCGAATAGATCATTAATCCTTGGCAACAGATATTGATTCTTGATCATGGCCTTGTTCAATTGATGTTAGTAAATGCAAAGCCTCCATGACCCATCCTTCTTTCATATGGAAATAACAGGTGCACCGCACGGTGACACACTTGGACGTATAAGTCTCAAGTTCAACAAATCCTTCAGTTGCATTGTCAACTCCCGTAACTCCGGGGTTGACATACGATAAGGCATTCTCGCTATCAGTTCAATTCTCAGTTTTAGGTCTAAGTAAACTCCAATTCCCTCTCTGGCGGCATCCTAGGTAACTCCTCTGAGAGGATGTCTGCAAACTCTCTCACCACCGGAAGGTGTTCTAGAACTTTTGCCACTCCCTTCTCATTTAACGCAAGGATTTCATAAAGCTTGCACCCCTAGTGCATGCTCTTCCGTAGCTGGAAGGAAGAGATGAACTTCAAGAAAACTCCCTAGTTCAGACCTACAATCACAAGTCCTTGTCCTTCATCATCGACCAAGATCAATTGTTTCCTTTTATAGTGGAGTATTTCCTCATGCAATTCCAACCAATCCATATCGATCATGACGTCATAAAATCTGAAAATTGTGTCGTAGAGGTTGGCCCTAGTGACAAATCTCCCAGGTTAAGGTACAGCTCATGACCTTTCCTCCAACCCATTGTTGTCTCCCGAATCCATCTCTACAAAACTAAAATCATCCTGTTCAACTTCCTTTAACTTAATCCTTTTTAGCACTGCACCATAAATGAAACTCTCGGTAGCAACGAGATCTATCAAATACTAAGGGTCTGGTCAATAACGATACCTGACGTCTTGAGCACAGTCAAATGGTGATATTCTTGGTAGTTATTCATCATTGCATGAATCCAATGGACCTTTCCGAAATATCCCATGGTAGTGAGTCCGACTAATCGGGATTCTCTAGTCCTCTTCACAGGGTCGTCATGCTGGAAATGTGGCTCCCCACATTCCAACGTACTTTCTTTGGTCCAGTAATCCTGGTAACGGAAGTAGAAGATGGATTCTATCACTAAGGCCAACACAAACTTTTTGACCTTAATTTTCTTGGTAATTTGGGTGTGGAGCATACTGAAGCAGCTCCAAAATGGGCCTCGTACTTGATCCCCGTGCAATTTCCTTGTCGCAAGGCATCGAAATCGTGGAGTTGACGCTCAATGAATTCCTCAGAAGATACCTCATTTGGAACCAATCAACGATCAGTTCCCATGACACATCATCAATGGCCATGTTCAAAAGTTGCAGGAGCATCTTCTACCACAGAAGAGCACTCCTCTTCAATTGAAAAATCACCATGCAAACCTTCATGTTGGAGGTCAAAAATGCGGTGTGTGAATCACAATGCCCTTCTGTACAATCATGCTTGGATGGCACAGCCGTTTGCGACACTCGTGGACTCTATGACTCAACTCTCTCGAGTTCTGGGTGGATGATAATGGTACTAGCTAGGGCGCGTTGTGGACCCTCACGGGTACAAGTGCCCTAGACTCATCTCAGTACCGATAATGAATCAAGGCCCTAGACATTACTTGGTAGGGCCTTGTCAGAATGTTATAATCCCTTACTATAAGAGAATCCCAACCAAGGACTTGCTCCCCCCCTGGGGGTTCGACTCCAAGGGTGTAGGAACTTCTGGAGACATCGCACCTCCTTCCACGACACCACTTTGTGAAACTTAGAGGTGCCCTTTAAATGCGATCACCATGAGGACATGTTAAGGTTTTTAATTAATGCAAGGGTTAATACTCACAGGTTTACTGCAGTGGAAATCCTAATGATCCAAAGTCCCAGGGTTGAAATTCACTCTGATACCACATGTAACACCCTGTCATTACGACTACAAGCAATGCAAGCAAGTGAGAACCCTTTTTTTTTCACAAGAAGTAAATACTGAGAAACCACTCAACACACTGACCTTTCATTTTGCGCAAGAAGAATTATCCCAACCATCAGTCCTTACCTAAATTTTCATTTCGCATGAGAAAAGTAAATTTAAACCTTATACCATACACCATTCAAGGCACGCGTGAAATTAATCTCCTAAATATTCATTCCTCATCAAAATTCAATGCACACAAAATGCAACTGTTATTATATGGATGCAATTAACATCTGTGGAATCTTCCAACATAGTTCTTTAATTGACATTATCAACATGAAACTCAATTAACATATCAGGACACTCCCACACTGAAACACTCTAAGGACGATCACTTGGACGATCCACTCCACTGACACCTAGGACTAGTCCATCAATTTAACCACTAAACCAACCTTGATTAAAAGTATTAAATTTTCAGTATCTCAACAATGCTCTAAAAGAAGTAAATGTTTTCTTATCTCACTTAGGACTCCATCTCTATAAGTAATTTTCTAAGTGTATAAATTGAACACTTCAATATATCAACCAACTTATTTTAGAAGAAGTGGCTATATTACTTTGCTCAAACCCAACGATTGATGTAAAGCTTGATAAAACAATTTCTATGAGGCTATTCTTTGAAATCACAAAAATCAATGTAGGAGAGGGAACTAGTAATTCCATATCCAAATGTCAACTCTGTCATTTTTATATCGTTCTCACAACGGTTGGTTAGTGTGGTGCTACACACATTAAGATGTGCCTTAAGGTGCACATCACTCGAAAATGACAGGGTTCGGTTTAAAATTATGTATTTTAAAATTCCCAAGAAGTAATCTCTCAATTCAAGGTTCTGGATGAGTCTGGAGGAAATTCTTGAGAAAGTTGAAGGTGCATCAATAAAACTACCCAAAGGAAAAGGTAAAAATTTATTTCCTCGAGCATCAAGATGCATCTTTGAATACGCGCCTACCCATGCATCATAGTTTACTAAATAGTCCAAGCTTGCGACCCAAACACTTGACATTATACCAGTCCAAAATTTTAGTTTCTTTAAGATTTAAAGTTCTGGTGGACATTCACGCTCTTAACCTTGGAGCAAAAATAGGCCAGTTCATTCAGTTAAAAAAAACACGGTAAAAAAAAATGCCTATGTGATGAAGTGATTGATGACTATCATAGATGAATTCGTGGTCTATAACACATGATGCACAGGATCGTTCTTCGCATAATATAAATATATGTTCCAATAATATACCTTCAATTAAATAGGTGTGCAATAATTATAAATGTCCATACAGAGTGTCGTCCCAATCACTGTCCAAATCATGGTGATATATTTAGCATTGGTAATAAAAACAACATTGATAGAATCGCTGACAATAAAATAAATTCGCTGTCATGGCTATAACATATCAGAAATTCGTTGTCCATGCTATTGCCATCCAACATGTAGAGTCGTTGCCCAAAAATCATGATGATATAAATCATATGGTTAATAATTTCTCCGACACTTATTGTAACATATCATTAATTAGTTGTCCATGCTATCGCTATCCAAAATGCAGTCACTGACCTAAAATCGTGATGATATAAATAGCATGGTAATAAAATCAACATTGATAGAATCGCTGGAGATAATGATAACTTCGTTGTCAAATGCTAATTCTATCCAAAACACAAAGGGTAGTGTTCCGTCCAACGCAAATGTTTTATCTTTTCTTAATGTTCGGAAATCAATATTATCAAGGGAACAACGTTGTCAACACAACATACAATGCATCACTTACACAGTCCCAATCGCAACATTGCATAGACATAGTGCATCTATATATTCTTGGTCATTCCCTTGTATAAAACATAACATAAACTCACAGTCACGAGATCGATATAGGATTGTTGTGACGAAGGATCAATACGCAGTCACAAGATGGGTATAAAATCGTTGTTATGAGGAAATCGTTGTCTATAATTGCATATATAGAAATTGTTGGGTATATCAACCTAAATACACATCGTTGTCCGAATTTTCATAAATTGAAATAGTTGTCAATATAATTATGATAATTGTCAAATTCTATCAACAACATAGGTGAAAAGCAGTGAAGGTAAAACGCAGTCAACAACATGTTAGCACTCTGTAATTTTCCCAAGGCTAGGATGGAAGTCACAGAGGCAACATCAAAACCAATTTGAGTCTTGGATCTAGCCCTCCAAGACTCAGAGAGGGATCTCTCTGCCTGATATAACTTTGTTGGAAGAGGATATTATGCTAGCTATGCAGAATAGGGTTATGTTCTTGGGGTTTTCAGGTTGAGACAACAAAACAAGACCATTGGGCTATGGGGTCTGTGGCAAGTTTCAAATTGAACACAGGTCTATAAGGTATTTCCACAGGGCAAGGCAATGCAGACGTTGGATTCTTTAGAAATAAAGTGATGTAAAAGAGGAATAGATGAGATAATCAACTACAATAAAAAAGCATCCAAGAATTTCTTCATTGTAGTATCAGAGGAAAACATTAAGATTCTCAAAAGCACTGCACAGAGTATCAGGGATAAATTATGTGTTAAATATCCTTTTGAAAATTAGAAAGAGAGAAACATAATGAAGACTAATTAGAATCACATTCGACGAAGAAAGAAAACTTCACCAATCGTCGACACACAGGAATCATGTGAAAAAGTCCCTTTGTATTCCTGGTGAATCAGAAAAATGTTACAGGGAATAGCCTTCCTGGGTGTGAGATCAACAACCTTTACATTAAAAATCATCTCTGAATAAATAGTGGATATCCCCCAACAAGTTGTGTGTGTCGGTTTTAACCGCCTTGGCCAAAAATAGCCACAAATCCCCCAAAATGTAGAACTGTTTGCCATGAAAGACGAGCCTAATTTCTGCAAAAAAGGGGTCCAAACAGACATATGTTTCTCTTCAAGGCTGATACCTGGGAAAAAAATGAAGGAGGTTATTGTATATGGGCATGTGTTGGACAAAAAAATCCTTCGGTTTCACCAAATTCTCCTCCAGCTAGCCGTAACAGCTCCTGCAAGATCGAGAATGTAATAGAAAAACCGAAAATCCGAAAAAAGAGGCTGAAAGACAGATTTGATTCTCCCTGCTCATGGCACCTATGAAACAACTGAGAGAATTTTTTGTTCTTCAGGCCATCACGGAGAAAAACCTCTCTCTATTTTTAAAAATTCATTTTCATTTGCCCAGAAATGGCCTCGGACGAAGACATGCTAAACAAGAAAAAATAGGTGAAAATGGGAAAAATGGTTTTATTTTCAAGAAGTCGGTATTCCGGACCCCCC
>CBVK0100670344.1:0-16183 GCA_900067695.1 Picea abies
AACCATTGATTTCACTACATACCCTCACTAGCTTCTCTGCTCCCCAAACCATCAAGCTAATTGGATACATTAAGCATTGGAAAGTCATCATCCTTGTTTACAGTGGTAGCACCCATAATTTTATTCACCGTTGTATTGTCTAGAAAATCAATTGCTATAACCATGTCTTCAACAATTTTCAAATCATGATTTCTAATGGTGGTTCCATGAAATGTGGTGGATATTGTGAAAATATTCTCCTACAAATTTTCCAATACCACCTGAAATATCATATATTTTCTATAGACATGGGCGATTGTGACATTGTGATCGATGTTGAATGGTTACACATTTTGGGCCCCATTCTAATGGAATTTAAAGAATTAACCATATAATTACAACATGGGGGATATAATTAAAAGTTCCAAGGAATCATAGAAGGATTCCTTGAGATCATTAGTTCTCATCGAATGGAAAAGATCCTCAAAAAAGTTCATTTAGGAATTATTTCCCAACTCCATTCCATTCAAGAAGTTGAGACAACCTATGTGCATATTGACCTCTAATCTATCCTCTCCAAACACCAAGATGTTTTTTCCACTCCCCATGGACTTCCCCCTTCCTGTTGTGTTCATGATGATTCCATTCCTCTCATCCTGGGAAGTCTTCCTCACAATGTTATCCCTTATTGTCATCGATTTTCCTAGAAGAATGAAAGTCAGAAAATTGTTCAATAATTTATCCATGTGGGTGTTATCCATCCTAGTACTAGCCCCTATTCTTCTCATGTAGTCATGGTACACAAGAAATAAGGCACTTGGCACATGTGTCCATACTTTCGCACCCTCAACAAACTCACCATCAAAGAGAAATTTCTCATTACTATCATTGATCATCTATTTGATGAATTGAGTGGTGGTTATTACTTTACTAAACTTGATCTCCATTATGGATACTACCAGATATGTATCAAAGAGGAATAAATTCCCAAGACTGCATTTAGAACTCATGAGGGTCATTATGAGTTCCTGGTAATGCCATTTGGCTTGTGTCATGCCCCCTCCACTTTCCAAAGTCTCAGGAATCATGTCTTCCATCCTTTTCTCTATCATTTTGTCTTAGTTTTATTTGATGATATTCTCATCTATGGTAAAACTTGGACAACCTATTTCTCCCATGTGGATCAAGTTCCCCATCTACTCTCTCAACACCAAATTTTCCTCAAACAATCTAAATGTGAATTTGGAGCCTTGGAAGTGGAGCAATTGTGTCATATTGTCAGAAAGGATGGTGTACAGGTGGATCCTAAGAAAATTAAAGCTATGAAAGATTGGCCTCTCCCTAAAACTCTTAATAGATTGCATTTTTTTATGGTTTTAACATGATATTATCGTAAGATTTTTCAGAATTATGGAAAAATTGCAACACCTCTCACTGCTCTCCTAAAAAAGAATGCTTTCACTTGGACTCCAATAGTTGGTCAATATTTCCATACCTTGAAAGACACTATGTGCATGATTCCTATCCTATCACTTCCATACTTACAATTTTTTTTTCCTAGAATATGATGATTTAGGGAAAGGAATTGGGGTAGTCTTGATTCAAGATAGTCGGCCTTTGGCCTTCACTCACAAAAAAACCTTCAAAGAGACATTTGGTCCAATCAATGTATGAAAAGGAAATTTTTTCTAATCTTCATGTCGTGGATCTATGGCATCCTTATCTGTTGGGGAAAAGTCTTCCATATCAAAACTGATCACAAATCCTCAAGTATTTTCTAAAACAACAAATTTCATCCCCAGAGCAACAAAAATAGGTGACCAAGCTATTTGGAAATGATTATGAGATAATTTATAAAAAGGGGAAATAAAGTGTGGTTGTTGATTCTCTTTCCATGAAGTATTAAGAAGAGGTATTCCTCTTTTCCATATCCTTCATTGTACCATATTGGCTCCAATTTGTTCTCCAGGAATGGTTGCAAGACCCAAACATTTCTCGCCTAATACAATGATTTCAACACCATTCTTCATATTCTCTAGGGTAATCTTGGCATAATGAAGATATTTTATAAAAAGGTCATATGTATTTAAGAAAACAATCACAATTGAAATCCACAGTGGTTTCTGAGATTCATGCTTCACCCACAACTGGGCATTCAGGGTTTACCAAAACCTATGAATGGGTCAAAGATTATTTTTTATGGGATGGTATGAAATAGGATGTTCATAACTTTGTGGATAAAATATGATTTCTATCAACGCAACAAGGGAGAAACATTTAAATATCCAGGTACAATCCAATTGCTTCTAATTCCCCTTGCTCTTTGGAGGGATATTTCTATGGATTTCATTATTGTCTTACCTAAATCACGCAATAATTCAATCATCATGGTGGTAGTTGATCATATTTCCAAATATGCTCATTTATTTGATATTCAACAATACTTCACCACATCCCTAGTGGCTCAAAGTTTGATGGATAACATTTTCAAACTTCATGGCATGCCTCATTTTTATTGTTTTTGATCAGGATCCAACTTTCACCAATTTTTTTTGGCAAGAGTTGTTCAAGCTCTAGGGAACTCAATTGCATCTCAACACCACCTATCATTCTCATATAGATGGCTAAACTAAAGTTGTAAACAAATGTTTGGAAACATATTTGCAATGTTTTGCATTCAACGAACAAAATTAATGGGATTTGTGGCTACCCCTAACTAAATGGTGGTACACCACATCTTACCATACAACTACTCACATGACTCCATTTGAAGTAGTCTATGGAAAAAATACATAGTATTTTCATTCATACATGCTAGGTTTATCGAAGGTTTAGGAGGTTGAAAAAAATATTAAAGTATGAGATGCCATTCTTTGTACCCTGAAAGATAATTTTGTCATGGTTCATATTCAAATGAAGCAACAAGCATATCAGGGTCGTTTTGAATATCAATTGTCTGAAGGGGACCAGATGTTTCTTTGTCTTCAACCTTATAATAAGACTTCACTCAAATATGAACATTCTTAGGAACTTACTCCCAAATTTATGGTCCTTATACAATTCTAAAGCGAGTGGGGCCTATGGCCTATCAGTTAGCTATGCCCAATCATTATAAGCTCCATCTTGTTTTTCATGTCTAATGATTAAATAAAGTGATTGAAACTAAGTTCCAAAATCAAACCAGTCTCCCTGAGTTGGACGAATAAGGTTCCATTTGGTTGTATCCACAAGTGGTCATAGATTAGTGAGAGTGTCGTCTCTGTCAGTGCACCATCAAGGACGTGTTAGGTTAGTGGAAAGATACAACTCCAAAAGATGCCACCTAGGAGTAGACCACCATTTTGCAACAATTTACTCATCTCAATCCTTGAAGACAAGGATGTTCTTCAAGGAGGAGGGAATGTTAGGGACCTAACCTCTCTAACCCCACGTAGGTAGAATAATATATTTTCCATGTAATAAATGGAAAAATTAGGTAATAAGACTTATATAATCAATTTGAACAAGTCAATGTAAGAATACCTAATAGAAGATTTCGCTTCTAAAAAGAAATTCCTTTAGAGTGTTCTTTATAAGATATAAGTAGTATAAATAAGAGTAGGAGGCATGAGAAAGAATTGTCTTGAGAATTATTGTAATAGAGTGTTTCTCTGATGGAGGTTTCCCCATCGAAGTGGAACATAAAAATTGCTTTATATTAATTTAAGGTATCATTTTTAGTTGTGGTTATCTACATTTGTTGTTTCACTGGTATTTTCTGTAGTATTTATATTTTCTGGTTAATATAGTAGATATGGTACCTAATAGTTTCTTGGGAAAATATAAACATTTTCAAGTGAAATGAAAATTATTATTGACTGAAGTGCATGCTCCAGACATAATGGAATATTCCTCTTATCCCAAAAATGTATGGAAATGGAAGAAACCATAGATGTGACAACATAGCTTCATGATCTCGATCTACAATGGGAGTGGGTCTTCACATGCACTCTGATACCATGTTCAACAACACGAGAATTCCAATAGAGAATGAAAAAATTCAATGACCACTCACATAACCAAATCAAATATCAACACACCAATGTTTTGACGTGGTAAAACCCCTACAGGGAAACATTCACTGCCCCAACCAACGTGGCCACTTGGAGAAATTTATTAATGCAAAATAAAAATTTACAAAGAGATTTACAAGATAGTTTCTCACAATCGATCATCGAAAAATGACCCTCCATTCTCTTTAAAAAGATATCATTAAACAATCAGGTGTTAAGAAATAGATCACTGTAGCAGTTAATATCAAGGATATTGTGATTTTTCAGATCACTCTGTGTAGGGAACATATCATGACCATTGGATTACCTAACTACAAATTCATACTAATGAATACTAAAGAAATACACTAAGAAACTAACTTTTTACGTAACGAAACATTAGACCAAGTTGATCTTAAATAACTCCTACGTGTCTAAATATCCTAACATTTCCCCTTAGGAACAACTTGTGATAGGATTGAAGGATTTACAAATATGACACAATAGGATAAGGAAGGAGGTATTAGAGTCTATGCTTCTATCATCCCAACTTGAGATGAACGTAGATTTGGCTGGAGTTTGAAGAGATTTTAGGAGTCCCCTTGTATTCCATGTTGTTTAACTTGTCCTTATACATTTGGTATATAGTCATAGCCATGATTGCAATGGGGGAATGGCTTGATTCTATGAGGAGGATAGGATATGATGTATTTCCTTTAATTTTTAGATTGTAGGTTATGAAATTATTTTGGATCTACTCTATCTTTCTCCATGAATATCTAGATATATTGCATCCCAAAACCTTGCATACATATAAAGTAAATGGAATAAAAAGAGTCTCAAAGATGATTTTGATTTATCATGTGCACAAAGATTCATTAATTTAAAATTGTTTCAAAGCCCATAATAAGAGTTTCACCCTCTATTTATCCTTTTTGCAATGCTATAATTCCAATTGAGCTTGTGATGACTATATATTCTAAGATTTTTTTATGAAGACACTTCCTCCAAGTTGTTGTTTTCATATACAAAAGTATCATAGGTGATATTTTTGGATTCATTTATCAGGACTTTCATTTTGTTTGTATTAACCAACATACCCATATTGGAGTAGAAATATTGGAGGATTCTTAGTTTATTGTCAATATCGTAGTGACTCATCACCATGATAATACTATCATCATAATAAAGAATAAGAGTGATGATTATACCAACGAAAATTGAGTCGATAAACCCTAGTTCTTCAAAACACCCTTCTAACTTCTCAATGTATATGATAAAAAGGGTAGGGGACAAGAGACCACCTTGTTTGCCTATGATATTGGAGTTAATTTCTTATGACCAACCCTTAGTTTTCATAAAATTGGAAATAACATTCTCATAAAACATTTTCGCAATAGCCCTCAACTTGAAAGGAACCTTTATCTCTTCCAACCTATTCCAAACATTTATCCTAGTTACCATGTCAAAATATTTTCTAAAGTTAATGAAACAACACATGAGAATGAAATTTATTATTGTAGCACGCATCCACAATGATCCCAAGAGTAACAAGGTGGTCCATTGTTTAATGATATCTCCTAAACCTAGCCTGACCTTTAGGTATTTTTCGATGGATTTCTAGCCATAGACTAATCTTCTTGTCCAAAATAATTCTGTAGAACTTCAATAAAATGGGGATGATCATAATCTCCCTATAATTAGAGGGAATGTTTTATCCCCGCTTTTAAAATAGGTGCAATGAGGCTTTGCATCCATGAGTTTAGTGAAACCCTCCTTCACCAATAAATTGAATAGCTTGTGCATGTGAGGGATGAGGATAATCCATCCAACTTTAAATATTTCAGATTGGTAGCCTTCAATGTCCTTATCTTTCCCATTTGTAAGCCTCTTCACCCCAAACTCTATTTCATACATATAAAATAACTCATCTTCTGTAGGAACATTGGGAATGTCGTTCATGGAATTAGGGGATTCATAAATATATTTAAGGTAGGAGTTCTAGTCCTTCAAGGTAAACATATTATTTTCTTTAGTTTTATGAATTAGAATTTTCCTTCTAAACTTCTTAGGGTCAAACTTAGATAGGTGCAAAACTTTCTCTTTCTTTCTATTTATATAGTCCCTCTTTTTCCTTTTAATTATGGCTTTATACTTATTGATCATATCAATTTTTTAAGGACTCGTTAGAAGCATCCCTAATGGATTTACTAGAAATTTTAAATTCATTATCATACCAACAATTGGTTGTTCTATTATTGTTTTTACATCACACCTCGAAAGAGAACTTTCTAATGGAAGTAGAAATGGTTGTTGTAAAATTATGATAAAGGTCTTCAATGTTTTCCTTATATGTTGGGAGATTTAAATCACTATTTAAATCCTTTACAAAAAGATAAGATCTACTTTTGTTCAAAAGTAGGTGCTTTTTATTATCAAAATTTTATTCCATGGGGATTTTGTGCATGGAAAAGTTAATATTTAGAGTTAAAGTTCTATGATCAAAGTCAAGATTATGTTCATTTAGAAGGTCACAATTTACTATTTGTTTAGAGACAGGTATATCAAAAATCACATAATCCATAACACTACTAACAAGCCCATGAATACAATTCATCCAATTGGAGTTTGACCACTTCAGTACACCAATGCAAATTATCAGTTCTTGAGAACAACAAAACTTGACTAGCCCAGTACCAAAAAAAAACTTGATAAGGTATTTAGAGTTCCTTTTGTATATATTATCTAACATAAGGTCCTCATCTAGCCATAAAGGATTAGGGTTGGAATCATTTCTTAAAAGAATCGCTTGCTTAGTTGCAGTTCTAGCATTAACATATTTTAGAAAGATGATATTACCTTCATTCATTGGAATATGAATATCTTGTTCTATGGTATTATGATATTACCTTCATTCATTGGAATATGAATATCTTGTTCTATGGTATTATAGGGACAATTTTTATCTAGATTTATTTTCTAATAAAAAGTAGAATTAATAGGAGTGAAAAAACAAATTGCTATATAATTATTCTTAGCATTGATGTTTGAGATTTCTATCCAAATGTATTAATTGAGAGGGTCTATCTTAGGAAGACGAATATGAGGTGAAAAAATATTTTTTATATAACAAGCTATGCCTCCTATCCCTCTATGATATGATTTCTTGTTCCATATTGACCACAAGACAAATCCTTCTATGTTAGGGACCTTAGTTTCTTCATGATCCTAGGTTTCCACTAGGAAAATAATATCAATTTCACTTGGTATCCAACTTAATATAGGACCCTTGTGCCATGGAAAGCCTCGATAATTTCAAAAAAGGATCCAAAGTGTCCCAAATTCCTATTTATTATTAACATTATGGTCTCTATCCCTAATGATAGCTTTTCAATTTCTAATTATTTCCCATTTACCTTCCTTCAAGGCTTCCTTTACCTTTTGAACTTCCTTAATTCAACATGGTTGTTTGGAATGAGGTCTTCATTTGTAAATATTCCTATCCCTTTTAAGCTAAGATATTTATTGAGTATGCCATATTTATGGTCATTACATATTACTTTGACACATATCAACCTATCTTTATGTTTGATTAATTTTCCCGACTTATTTTCTTCTACGAGGTAAGTTGTTTCAATTTATGACTTATTTTTTAGTTCTTCTCTTACTATTTCTATCATTTCCTCGCCTTTCTTCTCCTACATACCAACAATTATGATATTCAAGGATCTTTTGTTACATTCCTAATCCAACTCGATTAAGTTATTCATTTCCCCTTTGATGGGTTTGGTATCCAATTTATTTTCTAGATTACTTAGAGTAAAATTATTAGTTAGTTTTTCTTATAGATCTTTCTCTTAGGTTATTATTTTCTTCAATCTCTCCTTCTTGGGTTGATTGTTTCTATATTTCCATTTCTTGTAATCTAACCTCTGTTTTCTATAACTGATTCTTGAACCCTAATATTCAATTCTCTATCGTGTCTTATAAAAATAAAAATTTGTCCACTGAGATCAAAATTGCTTTATCGGACCTTAAAAAAGGTAACATATTACTTGGATTTCTTTAAAATTTTGTTGTTATGCTTAAAAAGGATTGAGAGTTCATCGTTCCAACATCACCATATTTTTGATGAATTACAAGATTAGGAAAGTTGGTTTTATGAAAAATGTATTTATAGATGATGATGATGATGATGATGATGTTCACTATTTTCTACTATCAATGAAATTTATAAAATAAAATAAAAATTAATCAAATATTTTTACAAATAAAAAAATAACTACATATTTTTTTAAAGCTAACTTTTATATATTTGTATATGGTAGGCATTATAATATCAAAGATATTACATTTTTTATAAGCCATAAGATCATCAAGGTGATCCTTATTTTTAAAATTGCTATTGAGAAAAAAATTGTTGTATTTCAATTTTCTCTTATTAATGATTTAATTATTCTTTTAAGTTTTCATTTTAAACTCAGATTTGATATTATCAATATTAATAGTTAGTTCTCTTCTTTTACGTCTCAATATTTAAACCAAGCCTTGAAATATTTACAAATTTATTTTAAGTATGTGGTACATTCTTTTCATACTAAAATAAATTGGTCTTATTCTTATTCAACTTTAGTTGTTTATGTTTATATTCTAAATATCTAATCACAGTGTTATATCCTACAAAAGTACATCCAACTCCAATCAAAATAATAAGATAAGGAGTGTTACATTTATTTAAAAATAATAACATAAAATTTATAGGTACAAACCCCATAATAACATAATAACATTTATAATAACATAAAATTTATAATAACATAATAACATAAACTTCTCTCATGAGAGATTTGTAGGTACAAACCCCATACCCCTATACAATAAGAGGGATAACTAAAGTGTTTAAAATGAATTTTTCTTATCCCAATCCCAGTCCTAGAGTTTAGCATTTCTACATAGTTTTTTAATACTATGATAAGCTTTCCAACCATTAATGATTATATTTTAAATATTGTGGTTCTAGTTCAAATAGAAATTGAAATTAACACCTCTAAATGTATAATATTGTACATTTTTAAGGGTGTTATGGCTACACAAAATTGGAGGATAAAATCTTTGTTAAATTGAATTGTCATAATCTTGGTTTTATCCATATCAATAATAAGTTAATTTTTTTTTTCATATTTACTAAGGAACTTTGAGTTGATTGAAATAACATCAATAGTTTTTGTATGGAAAACAATATCATAATTCTCAAAATAAGACCTAGTGACACATTGACCATGTTAGTATCAAATCACCCTTTTGTTTTTAAACATTGTTGTTTTTTATCAATATAAATCCAAAAAAAGAAAAGAGAAAGGAGCACCTTTCCTTAACACCAATATTACATTACAATTAGTGTTTATTGACATTCATTACTATTATTCATCTTAGCAAGAACCTCTGTTTTGAATTGCTCCTTTACTATTTTTGTTTGGGATAAAATCAAAGTAGCAATTCCTCTCACAACTGGGTGGAATGGTGCAACAGTTACTGAGTGTTTTAAATTTTGGAATAATTAGAATCGAACATACCCTTCATTTCCAGCCTACATTTGTTGGTACATTTGGATTGAAATAAATTACTCCATCTTTGAAACAAGAAATCCTTCAATTCAGAAGGTGGTGTACAAATATTTAGCCGCATTGGATGGCTCCAAGAAAAGTTTAAAGTACCAATCCTGAGAGCACCTGACAGATTGACAACTAGGAAGAATATTGTTGAGTGGTTTGATGGGGTTGTTCAACAAAATGGTGTACACATATATATATATATATTAGGAAAAATATGATAGTTTACATAAGACTATATATAGTCTCCTTGAATTATGGAGCTAAGGAAACTATTTATAACTCCTTGCTGGAAGAGATTTTGGGAGGCCACTTTTAGGGAGCTTGGTAGGGGCTTGAGAGAGCATTGTACCTTGAGGAATGTAGTCCTTTTGGTGTCTGGAGTAAGGTCACTTATGTGAGTGCCTTCTTTAATCCTCAGTTAAGGAGAAGGTAGCTTTGTATGGAGCATGTAACACATTTGTGAGAAGGTCTCAACCCTTGCATAAGAAGGATAATGAAGTGATTTGTATTCCAAGAGGATATGGAGATGTAACCAGAGATTGGTGAACTCTGTTAACACATGGGTGCAAAATTATATGTGTGAGTTTTGATTTCATTATCACTTGCTTAAGTAGAGATTTAATTACACACACATAGGGGGACTAGGGGATGACAAAATGATGGTTTGAGAGTGGGAAGGATGAGTAAGGATAGGATGGATTGGGGATGCCGAGAGAAGAGGATACTGACTCAAACGAAGAGACTAGAGTATTGCGATGTGGAAAAAGGTTTAGATATAGTAATAATGAGATTGTGGCTAGGAAAGAGGAGTAGCACATAGAATTCAAGGAAAGTGACCCCTGCGTAATACTTTAGAGTACACCATACAGAGAAAGGAAAAGGAAAGAAAGGGATCCTCAATAATGTCCAACAAAAGAAGGAAGTCCATCTCAAATTAGAATCTACGTTGAACCCATGACCTTGTGTGCATCACTGAGAATAGAAGCAGGAACCAAGACTTGTTCAAGAGCAATTACAGTGAGTGGAGGAAGTCAGAGGAATAGTCAGAATAGTGGAAGTAGTGCAATGACCCAAAGTAAGTCAATATAACCAAGGGTAATTACAAATTTGAGTAAAGTGGTAGGGATAGATCATACACTAAGAATGCTTAAGTTTCAGGGAGCGGGGTCGAAGGACCCTAAGCAACACTTGTTCATATGAGACATGATATGGACTGCAAAGAATGCCTAGTACAAGGCAAAGAAGATCACACAGTTGGCCATGACGTTCATAGGTCATGCATTACTATGGTATATGAAGTATCAGGCAATTATATTGGTCGGACAATTAATAACTTTGGTAGAGACTGGAAAATCGTTGTTGAAGGAATTTGGGAAGACAAAATATGAATCACAATATATTACAAAGATGAAAGAGATTAAGCAAGTGTAGAATGAGACAATGTGGTATTACAACTAGAGATTTAAAGATGTGATGGGTCAACTAACCTTTCATATTCCTGATGATTAACATATAGTATATGGCCACAGGAGCGCTAAACCCATTGGTAGGAGGAGTAGGGTATTGTGAGATATGTAAGACATGGGGACATTATCTGATTTCTTGTCCCTTACTACTTAAGTACTAGAGTACACCTAGGTAGTTATTCTGTAATTTTTACAAATCAGTAGGACACGATGAGAAAGACTGTCACGCATTTGACTTAATGAGAGAGTGCACTTCACATGTGTATAGAATTAAAGAAGAAATTGTCATGGAAGAAGGAGGAGTTTCACAATACAACACTCTAAGAGGCTTTGATCCAAGTGGATGTGGAGGATTCGACAGAGGTTGAGGACATGGATGATTTGGTTGAGGAGGCAGAGGAGCGATAATTTTTTATAACTACAATCAATCAGGACATTTGGTGAGAGATTTCCTGAATCCTTGCACAACGTGCATGTATTGCAGAGAGTTGGGTCATGCAACAGAAGAATGTCCTCAAATGATAGTGAAGTGGAAGGAAAGAGGGAACTAGAACCAACATCAGAATCAGAACCATAACCTATAGATGATAGTCATTGAGGAATGTGATGATTATCCCATTGTAGTAGTTGTTACGTGTAGTGAAACAAGAACCAAACCAGATGTGACAAAGAAGGGAAAGGGAGTCAAATAATGGATAAGGAAAGGAGTTGAAACCATGCCAACATTCAATCCTTGGAAATAAAAAGAAACCTATCAACAAGCAAGGAAGGAGATACTAGGACCGAACTGGATAACATCAATGTCAAAGACACCACTAGTATACGATATGTCGTCAGTTTATGATCACACTATCCTAGAAAGTCTAGTAAAAAAGGTAAATAATTTAAAATACTTTCTAAAGAGTTGTTTAGAGTTGATGCAGGATGAAACCAAACTGAATGAATTGTAGGGAATTATTGATTAGTGTACACAAGACAAATAAGTACCTATGACGCAGAAAGAAGTGAACCAAGTCCTGTGAAATAAGAGGACACACAAAGAGTTCAGATTAAGTGCGTAGATAGGATAATATGACATGGACAATGTCATATTAGATTTAGGATCAAATGTCAATGTTCTTCCAAGACAGACATGGGAGATGATGGGGAAATCGAAGCTATTTTGGTTAACTGTTCAGTTGAGGTTGGATAACCAACATAAGATAATACTGATTGGGATATTGGAAGGAGTACCTATTAATATATATGGAGTTCGTAATGTAGTTGATTTTGAGGTTATTGAGATCAGGGATAGAATTCAGTCGTATCCATATTTTCTTGGAATGGATCAGGCCTTTGAAAATCAGGCGATTATTAACCTGAAGAAAAGAGAGATGATTTTTGAAGGAGGCTTAAAGGTCACTCTACTGTTAGAACTTATGGAGGCAAGAAGATATGTGGAGCTTGCAAGAAAGGAAATTGATAACTTATATAATAGAAATAACACATGGGTGACTACGTCAATCCCACTACAAATGGTGCACTTATTTGGAGAAGCATAAGCTCTTGTGCATCAGACTTAGAGGAAGGAATTGAATACTGGAAACACTAGTTGCATGAAGTGTTGACAAGAAGGTTTTCTTGCACTACTCGCTCTTTACGTTGTATCAAAATAGAGGTATGAGATACACCAAAGTTTGATGGACTAACCAAGGTAAGTTCTTTTTTCAATCAATTTTAGTTGCAGATACCCAAACAACAAAGGTTGTTAGCATTAGATGTTGCACTGAGAGAAACTCCAGCGAGATGGCGGGAAACCCCCAAGGAAGGGATAGAGGATTTGTGTTGGAGAAGGCTATTTTGTGAGAAATGTTAGAGGAATAAGGAAGAGTGCATCAAACAAGGAAGCAAGCTAAGGAATGTACCAAAGAAGCAACACAGGCCAGGAAAGAAGGAAAAATAGCACAAGGAAAATAAGAGTCAAAGAAAGGAACAATTGGATCAAGGACCAGTTGTGCACAGGAGGTTGATATGTGGACAAACCTAATCCACTAGGGTTGAGGTTTTGGGTTATGATGTAACAGGTTTTTACCCACTTTTTGTAGTATAAATATATGATGTAGGAGATATATAAGGGATCACGTTTTGTATGGATGATCTGTTGGGAAATATCTTTGATAACCTTTCTGAGTTTTGAGTCGTAGTGACTAGTTTTTGGTTGAGAGCTATGGAGCTCAAATTGTATCAGTTTTGGAGACTTATGGAGAGTAACTAAGGGTCGGGTTGTAAGATGTGGATCTTGGTACAACATTGTTCAACCTCACCAACTTATGATGTAATGTGCACAATGTACTATTTTAATGAATATGAATAAAGAAGTATAGAATTCCAAATCTTTGTGGATGTAGCTTAGGGGGGTGAACCATGGTAAAACATTGTGTCATTGTGTGGAATGGTTATTTTTGTCTGCAATGCTTATTATTATGAATGAATGGATAAATAAATGAATATGTTAGAGTTATTTTACAATGTGCAATAGGTTTGTTATGTTATTTTACTGTAGAATGAATATTAAAGGTTAAATGAATGATAGATATGAATGATGGTATGATAAAATGACGAAAGTTGAAGTAAAAGAGTATCATTCCTAACATCCCCATGAGCACCATCCCTTTTATGACTGTAGACATTTGGGTCCTGCAGTCACCCATAATCCATCTCGGGTGAGACTGTGTTGTTCACTCTGTGCGTAGTGTTTCCTTTTGGTTTACCAATAGGGCCGATGGTTTCTACGGTTTTGTTGGAGAACTAAGGTAGAACCCAACTCATCCCATACATACAAAAAATGGCTATGTTTCCAGTTGGAACTCAGAATATTGGATTAGAGGTGATTTGATGAAGAGAATGCAATGGTAGAAAAGGATGTTTAGGCCACATAATCCAACTAAGCATGAGATTGAAAGATAGTTGGAGACAAAGTAGCTCGAGTTTGAGAAGAAAGATAAGCTCCAGGTAAACACCACGCCAATATTTGTAGAGGTATGTGTTTACTGATTTGCATGAGGCTTTTTTATTTTATTTTCCAGAGTTGTTGCAAGAGTGGATAATGAGGTTGAAGGATACTCATCCAACTAATTGGATAAGGCCAGTAGAGTGGACTATTGAGAATATTGCACAGTTGGAGAGGGTTAATAATAAATTCACACACATAATGGGTTTCTGTTTAGACAATATTATTGCAGGGTTTATTACTGAATTTGCAGTCGATACAATGAAGTCATATACTGTTTTAGAGAAGAAATTATTGAAGGGACCAATAGGAAGGTACATTAGGGCACTCTACATATCGATTAAGATTCTATTGCATGATAAAGGTGTGACGACAATGGAGTCAGAAAATTAAATCATTATGCATGCATGGGGGAACTAGGGGAAGCACTAAGGAAGGTATGAGTTATGGAGAGGGCTCTAGAGAGAGGGCATAACAAGGAAGAAATGGACCCCATAATGATGGATGAGGAACATACTAAGGATATATTGAGCAAAGAAGAAGTGGTGTGCAATGGACGACCTTATTAGTATAATATCAATAATAAAAAGAGGGCAATATTTGAGCGAGAAGGCTTGGATAGTGATGAGGAAGAGGTAGAGGATCTCCACGAGACAGGAAAGATTGAAGAAATCCTACATGCCACATATGAGAAGAAAACTAGAGGTCAAGGGTTTGGTGCAGAAGAAGACTCTCCATTCTAGATATGAATTAGTGTGGAACCGACAACCCCATGTGAGACTAAGACATATGAAGAAGTAGAACCGATTAGACAACAAGTTATTAGTGGTAGAAAGTTTTTAGTATGATGTGGGTCCAGTGGAAATTCCAACATAAGTATAAGTTCAGCTAGTAGTAGTCAAGTATCTAGATTGCACGGAGTTGGTAGTACAACAAATTTCACAATGGCAGGAGTAGATCCAACTATTTGGTTACCATAGTTCCATGGAGAAGGGTCAGAGGAACTAGAGAAGCACTTGTTTATTTGTGAGAATATTTTGGTAGCTAAGAAGATTACAGATGAATACACAAAAGTTACAAAATCGAGGATCACATTCAGAAACCACGAACTTGACTGGTATATGGGCCTTGTAGTAAACATCCCACAGGGAATGCCTACAACTATCATAGATGTGAAGAAGACATTAATTAATGAGCTTCATAGACCTGATTTAGAGGATTAGTTCATGAATGATATGATAGAGATTAAGAAGAAACCAGGAGAATCATTCTGGTAGGTGGACCAAAAGTTCAAAGGTTGAAAGGTAAGTTGAATTACCCTATTATTGATATTCAACATAGATAATTATTTTTTAATTAATGATTTCCTCACTTGAAGTATCCTTTGAGGTAGAAAAAATTCCAAAGTCAGGTTGAGTCTTTACAAGCAGCGTTGCAATTGGAGGAAAATCAATATAAACATATAGATCCAACTATGGAAGAGCCGAGACCAGATTTGAAGAATATAAAATTTCAATTGAATCAGAACAAAGGAAAGGAGAGTAGGGAATATGTTTGGTGCACATTATGCAGAACATAATGGCATCATAAGAATGAGTTTCAAACCTTTGCACAGTATTTGGGAGTATTAATGCCAAATCTGTTATATTTAGGAGGACCATAGTGTGAGATATGTAGAACACATGGAAATGATCCTTATCATTGTCCCATGATGGAGAAGTATCAAACAATACTAAAGACTACATTTTGTAATTTTTTCAAGTCATTTGGACATGAAGACAAGGATTACAAAACTTTGGAAATAATGAAGGAAAGGACTTCAGATATATAGGGTGCAGGATGAATTAATGACAGGACAACCTGTGTAGGACCCATGAAATAATAACATGCAACAGTTTACAGCATAACCATAGTATAATAGCGTGCAATAGTTTGGAGAACCACTACTGTATAACAATGCGTAGCAGTGTGCAGCGCCACCGTGGTATAATAATGCATAGACACAATACAATAAAGTTGATCTGGATTATTTTCGGCACGAAATGAGATCGGAGATATAATAAAGAAATGCACAGAGATGTCACAGATATTCAATAATATAATAGA
>CBVK0100670345.1:0-16181 GCA_900067695.1 Picea abies
GACTTCAAGTCACCCCCAGGAAAGACTGATAACATAAAGAAGGAAACCTTAAAATGTTGGGGTTGTGGAGAGGGTCGTAAATTGAGGGACTGCTCACACATACAACAGAACAGTAAGAAAGTCTACAACATCCAAGAAGTGACCACCGTCAATGATGTGGCTAGGATCATGCCACAAATCTATGCAGCATTGGACAATAATCAAGCCAACCACCAAGCTTCAGTAGTGGAGTTGGAAGGTATGATCGCCAACCATCTAGTTTCTATTTTAATTGACCAAGGTTCTAATTTGATTTATGTGGCCCCTCAGACTATTGATAAGTGTAAACTGCAACCAATTAGACATGTTAAACCGTGGTTGGTGCAATTATCCACTGGGGCCAAAAGAAAAGTGGCAAAGGTTATACCATCCTATCAATTCATCATGGTTAGATTGCCCACCAAAGAGACCCTTAACATGACTTGTTGATTGGTATGGATTGGTTGGCTTATTACAAAACTAAATTGGATTGTTATCATAAAAATTTAGAATGTGTTAATGAAGAAGGGAGAAAGATGACCCTCCAAGGGATTTAGAAGCATGTCTCAGTGAGGCAAATATCAGCCCTTCAAATGAAAAAGTATTGGAGAAAGGGGTGTTCCTTATATGCCATACAAGTATTGGAATCTGTTGAGGATGAAAAAACAAACCTAGAGGACCACCCCATATTAAGAGAATACAAGGACGTATTCCCAAACCTAGAGGACCACCCCATATTAAGAGAATACAAGGACGTATTCCCAGAAGAGGTATCAGGTCTACCTCCAAGAAAGGATATTGACTTCTCGATAAAACTTACACCGGGAGCGGTACCAACATCTAGAGCGCCATATAGAATGAGCATGCCAGAGTTGGTTGAGCTCAAGCTACAGCTAAAGGAGATGATGGAAAAAGGCTACATTCGACCCAGTGTATCTCCGTGGGGAGCACCCATCCTGTTTGTGAAAAAGAAAGATGGCACACTTCGACTGTGCATATATTACAGACAATTGAATAAGGAAACCATAAAGAACAAGTACCCCTTATCAAGAATATATGACCTGTTCGACCAATTGGGAGGTGCTTCCATCTTCTCGAAGATTGACCTAAGGTTTGGCTACCATCAAGTCTAGATTAAGGATGAAGACATCCACAAAAAAACCTTCAGAATGAGGTATGTTCACTATGAATTCGTGGTGGTGTCGTTTGGGTTAACCAATGCCCCTGCCACTTTTATGTGCTTGATGAATAATGTACTCAACAAATTTCTAGACAAATTTGTATTGGTTTTCATTGATGATATCCTAATATACTCCAAGAACAGGGAGGAACATGAAGAACATCTTAGACTCGTACTTCAAGTACTAGGAGAGCATCATCTCTATGCTAAGTTTAACAAGTGAAACTTATTTCAGAAGCAAGTCCATTACTTAGGCCATGTCATTTCTAAGGAAGGGGTGGCAGTGGACCCTGATAAGATCAGATCTATTATGGAATGGCCTACCCCAAAGGATGTATTAGATATTAGATCCTTCATGGGCCTAGTAGGATATTATAGAAGGTTCATAAAAGGATTTTCCAAGATTGCATGTCCAATCACTGCCCTTCATAAAAAGGGGATCAAATTCATGTGGACATCAAAATGTGAAGAAATATTTCAGGAACTAAAATACCTCTTGACCCATGCACCTGTGCTAAATATTGCAAACCCGGATAATGATTTCCTTGTGTGTACAGATGCCTGCAAGGAAGGACTCGGAGGAGTCCTTATGCAAGAGGGACGTGTAATTTGCTACACATACATGAAATTAAATGAGCATGAGATCAATTATGTGACCCATGATCTAGAATTGGAGGCCATAGTACATGCTTTAAAAATGTGGAGGCACTACCTCATGGGTAGGAGATTTGTGCTTATGACAGATCATTGTGGATTGAGACACCTGTTTGATCAACCAAAACTCAATTCCAGGAAGGCTAGGTGGATGGACCTCCTAAATGAAATCGATTTCGAAATCAAACACATAAAAGGAAAGGAAAATAGGGTGGTCGATGCCCTTAGCAAGAGTATAAAAATGATTAATCTAGCAGTAGTAAGTACATGTAAAACGGATGTCAGGGAAAGAGTCATAAATGCACAAGAGACATATGCATTCTTCAAGACCATGACCTCATACCTAAGACAAGAGCCTACAAGGATGAAGTATGAAGGCTACCAGATGCTCAAGGAAGGGTTGTTGACTTACATAAACAAATTGTATATTCCAAACTGTGACGACTTGAAGAGGTTCATAATGGATGAACTACATAAGAGACCATATACTGGTCACCTAGGATATCAGAAGATGATCATGACCACTAGGAAACAATTCTAATGGCCCGAGTTGAAGAAAGACATAGCTAACTATCTAGCTAAGTGCCTAGAATGCTATCAAGTTAAGGCAGAACACCAACATCCAACAAGATTGTTACAACCCCTATCAATCCCAGAATGGAAATAGGAAACCATCTCCATGGATTTCATCACCAGACTACCAAAGTCGACCAAGAAAAATTATGCCATCATGGTCGTGGTGGACAAACTGAGTAAGTCTGCCCATTTTGTCCCTGTCAAGTCAACTTGCAAGGCAATAGATATTGCCAACATCTTCATGAAAGAGATATTCAGACTACATGGCATGCCCAAGGAAATTATATCTGATAGAGACACCAAATTTACTTCAAGCTTTTGGAAATCCCTAATGGTTGGTTTTGAGACTAAATTGTTGTTCAACACAGCCTACCACCCTCAAACTGATGGACAAATAGAAATAGTGAACCAAGTAGTAGAAGACATGCTAAGGATGCATGTAATGCATCAGTCTAAGAAGTGGGAAGACTACCTACCATTGTTAGATATTTCCTACAACAACGGTTATCAGGAATCCTTGAATATGAGCCCTTTTGAAGCCCTCTATGGTAAACAGTGCAAGATTCCAATTAGCTGGAGTAACCCAGTGGACATAATTACAATCGAACATGACATGTTGAAATAAATGGAACAACAAGTGGTTCAGATAAGACAAAATCTGAATATTTCTCAGGATAGATAGAAAAGTTACGCTGATAGAAAGAGAACTCCTAGAGAATTCAAGACCAGAGACCATGTCTATCTTAGAGTTATACCCAGGAAGCGTTCCCTGAGAATGGGAGCCTGTGCCAATTTGGCACCTCGGTATTGTGGACCCTTTGAAGTCTTAGATAGAGTGGAACTTTTAGCCTATATGCTAGCACTTCCTCCCACTATAAAAGCACATAATGTTTTTCATGTTTCATTATTGAAGAAATATGTACATGATGCTAATCATATAATGGACTGGTTTTTGATCTAGGTGGATCTAGAAGGAGAATTCCTTCCAGAACCCCAATGCATATTAGACAGGAAGGAAACCTCACTCAGGAACTGAACCATTGCACAAGTCAAGGTGCAGTGGAAACACTTTGGCTCAGATGAGGCTACGTGGGAAATGGAGGATTCCTTGAGACATGCATATCTGATTTTTTTTACTCCTGTACATATAGGTCATGATAACAGATAAAAAATCGAGGATGATCTTCCTTTAAGGGGGAGGGAATTGTAACACCTTGTTTCCCCCAGTTTGTGAATATAACTATATGGACCAAGGAACTATGGAAAACTTAAAAGTGTGAATGTTTGATTTGATGGACCTTGTGTAGAAGGTCAATGAATGTAAATTCTATTATTTTAATAGAAAATGGTTATGTTTTGCATGAATACTGAAAGAGGGGATGTGCTAAGAAAGACCACACAATGTTGTGAAAGGTGGTGGAGGGGACCAGGAATGGTCGCGTTAACCTCCACCGAACTAGTACAATGCTGGAATTAATTTTCTCAGATCAGAACAACTCCCTGACCCAAGAATGAATTGTAGTGGGGATGGTAGGTGGGAAGGCCTCCTCAAGAGTTAATGAGGGGATGGGGTATACTACCCATCCGTAAGGCTCCCAGACCTGACCACAGACTAGAAATTCGAGCCACATGCAATCTTGCAAAAGAAGGCAAGAAAGGGAGTGTGGTGGGCAGGGGGAGAACTGCAAAGAAAATTTAGAGACGGGAGAGGAAGATCTTGGGTCTGAGGAAGGATTGAAAGAGGAACAATGAGTTATGATCACAAAATATAGAGATTGAGCCAGTAGAAGGAGAGTAACCTTTGTCCTTATCTATTTCTATATGGGGAGAAGGAGAGTAACCTTCATCCCTAACTCCCATTGAGCTGGAAGTAAGAGATTGAATATCAAAGCATCGTGGCTTAAGCTCAAGGGTGGCCAGTGATAAATCCATTGAGAGTAATTGAGTCAATGGTTGGGTGGAAATGAGCACCCCTTTCAGCAGTTGCATCACACTATATGGTTCTAATAAGTGTTTTCTTGCCTTATTCTTTGAATTGTAAATAATGGATGTATGCGACTATTTATATGTCTATAAAGGGCTCTTTCTCTATATTAAATGATTAATTTATGAATATGTGTTCATTCCCTTGATAACCTATATGTCGTCTTTATTTTCCATATGTCCCTGTTTAGTCACTCGAAGGCACTCTCCCAGGGAGTGACACCACTGTTCCAGAGTCGGAGCAAGCCTCTTGGCATAGCTACCATCTTGGTAAACTCACAAGTTACCATGCCTTGACTTAGAGTTTAAAGCCCTGGAAGTTAGGAATTTGTTTCCTTCAAACCAATAGTCTAGGAGACTTTGAACTTATGCCTATGTCCTTAACTAAAGACCCGAATAAGAGCGGGGATCATAGCCCAAGAATTATCGAAGGATCCAGGTGACCTAGGTCTAGGAACCTTGGAGCTGGAAGCTTCGAGATGTCTAATTGTTACGACCATCGATCTATGAACAAAGATAGAGGGTGGCGATTCATTGCAGAGTGCGAAGGTGGAAGTAGCGGATGCTCTAGGTCGCGACCCACAATTAACCATTGTTGTTGATCACGTCGGTTGGGAGATCAACGAATCTAGTTCGACCATGTTTGGCGAGTACTTCCAGATTGCAAAGGTTGAGCTCTCTGATAAAGAGCATGCACGTTGGGTTCCCGTAATTGCTATGAACCGCCGATCAGTGTCAAGAGGTGACCAAGCGTCAAAGAATTAGAATAGAGGAACGCCAAGAGGGTGAGAAGAATTTCCTTTCAAGAAATCCTTCGAATTGAGTTATTGAAATCCTTGAACACAAGAAGTGCGTGGGAAATCAAAATCCTTTAAGGATCAAGCTCAGAAGGGATAGCACTTTTCATAAGTATTGATGAGATCCAAGAGTCAGACTCATAGGAGAAACAAAGGTTGAGACCTTTGAACACTAAGAAATCTTCTAAGTTAGAAGAGCTCAAAATCTCAGGAGGAGGAGTGATAGTGGAAATTAGATCACAGTGCAAAGGATCAACAACCATCTTATCGTAGCAAGGTGCAAGAGCCTTAGCGCTTCACACATGCAAGAGAGAGAACCATCATTCAATCAGCCGAAGGAGAGCTAGAAACCTGAAGTGAATCCTAGTCATTCGATCAACCGAAGTAAATATGAGTTGTTAAATCACCCAAGGTAAACAACAGCCATCAGATCATCCGAAGTAGATCTGAACCGTAAGATCTAGAGGATAGGTGGCGTGAATCTGTGGATTTCGGGTGAATACCCAAAGTAAACGTCCATTGTAAGATTGTCTGAAGTAGATCTGAACCATTAGATCTAGAGGAAATGTGGCATGAATATTTGAATTCCGGGTGAAGACCCAAAGTAAACGTCAGACATCAGATCGTCTGAATTAGATCTGAAGTATCAGATCTAGAGGACAAGTGGTGTGAGTCTGTGGATTTAGGGTGAATACCCAAAGTAAACGTTGACCGTTGGATCATCCGAAGTAAACCTCAAGAGTTAGATTGCCAAAGTAAACCTAAGCCATCAGATTAATAGCTTCGGGAAATCCATTCAAGAGTTTCTTAGTTGATATTTGAGATTCACAAAGTTCGAAGTCCCAAAAATCTGAAGTGAATTTCAATCGTCCGATCAACCGAAACAGATCTGAGCCATCAGATCACCCAAAGTAAATCTCAAGCATTGGATCGCCAAGGTGAATCTGAGCCGTCAGATACCGTCTATTCGGGAGAAGGCAAGGTTTGAGAGTTGATATTTCCGAAGTCTGAACTTCCATAAATTCCAAGTAAATCTTGATCGTCTGATCGGTCGAAGTGAAGTTGATTCGTCAGATCGTCCAAAGTGAATATCAAGCGTTGGATCACCCGAAGTGGATCTGATTCATCGGACTCAGAGGAGGCATGGTGTATATCTGAGAACTCCAGATAAATATCTGAAGTAATTCATAGCCATCAGATCTAAGGGAGATGTGGCGAGAACCTGAGAACTCCAGATAAATATCCAAAGTAATTCATAGACGTCAGATTTAAGGGAGATGTGGAGAAAATATGTGGACTCTGGGTAAATACCCGAAGTAATCCTCAATCGTCGGATCAAGAGGACACGCGTCAGTGGATTATAGCCTTTGGATGAAATCCATTGGGAAAAAGGGGAGAAGTTTGAGATTTGAGATCTTAGAAGTCCAAAACCCGAAGGATATCTCAACCATTGATCGAGAAGAGGGCCATAGGATCGTTGATCCAGCTGAAAGGTCAACCACATAAAGTAAAGGCAAGGCCATTGATTAGGATGACAGGTGTCCACAAATCGTCAACTTGGGAGATTGTAGTATGAAAGAGAGAAGGGTTTGAGATTTGAAACTCATGAAACCCAAAACCATGAAGGAGATCTCGTCCGTTGATTTTGCAAGAGGTCAGATTTGATCTGTAGGTATGAGAGGGGAAGATTGAAACCGCCAGCTTTATAATTACCATCAATATTGGGAGATCAATGGTCCCATAGAATTTTTGGGATAGGAGTTGCACGGACGTTAAAAAGTTGAGGGCGGACCACAATTCAAACTATGGTTTTGAAAAGAGGACACATGAAGGCTCGAGGGGAATTACGGGACCAAAAGAAGTTTGATTCAAACTGAATTTGGCCGCGTCTGGAATCATATAGTCCCGTAAGTTCATTTCCCAAGGTCACATCGAGAAGGGGTTTATCCAGAAAAGGAGATAACGCCCAGTACTCATAGATTTCGCAGGGGAGAGAAAGGGAAGGTTGTGGGTGCCATTAAACCTGCACCAAGGAGCCGAAAGGTTCTGTGTTTAATTACAGAACGAGACCATCAAGGTATCAGAGAGTCATTTGACTTTATAATGAGGGATCCTTGATCGAAAGACCAGGTTGGTTCCCGACGGTCCAAATTAGAACCCGTAGAGAGACAGGATTTGTTCCTATAAGGAGGACGAATTTTTTATTGTATTTTTCCTGTCATGGGTGTGTTACACCAGGACCGTATAAGTTCCACTGGACCATTACAATCCCTATGGCTCAATTCCATATATGTTTGATTTTTCATTCCATAATGCATACCGGATGCACTTGAAAAGAGCTTTATTGCTCCACCTGAATCACATTCCAATCAATAACATGATTAGCATCAGGTATATATTTCTTGAGAAATGATAAATGGAATACATTATGATCAGACATAGATGAAGGAAATGCAATCATATAAGCTACTGGACCAATCCTCTCTATGATCTCAATCGACCCACAATAGCGAGCTACCAACTTTGAACAATTTCCCAAATTCAGGGAACTTCTGTTGGCTTTCAATTTCAAAAATACATGGTCTCCTACTTTAAATTCCCTGTGAGCTCTGCCTTTATCATCATATATTTTCTTCCTGTCCTAGGCAGCCTTTAAATTTTGTTTTATTTTTATCATTTTCTCATTCATTTCCCTAAGTAAATCTGGCCCAACCACTACTCTATCTGTTGGGTTATCCCAGCTTATTAGTGTGTTTCACTTTCTGCCATAAAGTGCCTTAAATGGGCTCATCTTTAGAGATGTTTGGTACCCATTGTTATAAGAAAAATCTACCAAGTGTAGGTAGTCTTCCCATTTTGATGGTTTATCCATCACATACATCCTCAACATCTCTTCGATCACTTGATTCACCCTCTCTGTTTGTCCATATGATTTTGGATCATATGTTGTACTAAAATTCAAATTTGTTCCAAATCCACTAAATAATTCCTTCCAAAATTTTGAGGTAAATTTTGGATCTCTGTCAGACACAATTGTCTTGGGTATGCCATGTAATTGAGCAATTTATCTCATATAAATATCAACAATGTTGGCTGCCTTGTGAGTGAGCTTAACTAGAATAAAATGGACAGCTTTAGTAAGCTTATCCACCACTACCATGATAGAATCATGTTGCTTGTTTGTTCTGGGTAGTTTAGTGATGAAATCCATGGTTACAACTTCCCATTTCCACTCGGGAATGGGTAATAGCTATAGCAAACTAGCTGGGTGCCTATGCTCAGCCTTTACCTTTTGAAATTCCAAACATTTGGCAATAAAATCATCAACCTCTTTCTTCATGCCTGACCAATAATATTGTCTTTTGACAGCTGCAATAGTTTTCTGATATCCTAGGTGCCCAGCATAAGGTACATTATGTATTTCTCCCAATATCAATTTTTTCAACTCCTGAGAATTTGGTACATAAATTTTTCCCCTATACATGAGAATTTCATCATTATCTAGTTTGTATTCTTCAATTTTCTATTGTAAATTACCTTGCTGTAATTTTGCCACTAATTTCTTGTATTGTAAATCTAATTTGGCAGCCTCTAAAATTCTGTGCTTCAAATCTTATTGGTACATGCTAATGGTTGTAGCATGCAATTCATGTACTCTTCTGTTGAGTGCATCAACCACTTTGTTCCCTTTCCCTTTGATATGCTTTATATCAAAGTCATGTTCACTTAAAAATTCTAACCATATCTTTTTCCTAGCATTTAGAGTTGGTTGATCAAATAAATATTGTAGACCATTGTGGTATGTCCCGAGCTCAAACCTTTTCCGCATAGTGTCTTTCATGCTCCTTCAACTTCCTTGATTCATAACAAATAAAAAAACCATTGTGACTGAGGACTCCACCAAGTCCTCCTTTACATGCATCTGTGCATACAATGAAGTCTTCGTTTGGGTTTGCAATCCTTAATATTGGAGCACTTGTTAATAATTTCTTCAAGTGTTGGAAACTCTTCTCACAATCCAATGTCCATTGAAACTTCACACTCTTTCTTTGCAAGGAAGTGATTGGATGTGTAATCTTTGAGAATACTTCCATAAATATCATATAGTATCCTGCAAGGCCTATGAATGATCTGACTTCTGTCACATTCTTTGGCACTGACCATTCTCTAATGTCTTCTATCTTCTCAGGATCCACTGCTATCCCATCCTTTGAAATGATATGTCCCAAATAATGAATTTGCTTCTGATAAAATGAGCACTTGCTCAATTTGGCATACAACTAATGCTCCCTTAGTACTTGCAACACCATCCTCAAATGATGTTCATGCTCTTATTCTGCCTTGGAATATACAATGATGTCATCCAAAAAGACAATGACAAACTTGTTTAAATATTCTTGGAAAACACCACTCATTAAGCACATGAAAACAACTGGTGCATTTGACAACCCAAATGGTACCACTGTGAACTCATAATGGCCATACCTTGTCCTAAATGAGGTCTTGTTGATATCTTCCTCCTTAATCCTTACCTGATGGTATCCTGATCCAAGATCTATCTTTGAAAAGATATTTGCATCCTTCAACTGATCAAAGAGATCATCAATCCTTGGAAAAGGATATTTATTCTTCAGAGTCACTTTATTCAATTGTCTGAAATCAATGCACAATCTTAATGTCCCATATTTCTTCTTCACAAACAAGACTGGGGCACCCCAAGGTGACACACTTGGGTGCATATACCCCTTATTCAAAAGTTCTTCAAGCTACATTTGCAACTCCTTCATCTCTGGTGTACTCATTCTGTAAGGAGTCTTTGACACTATAGTTGTTCCATACATTAAATTTATAGAGAAATCAATATCTCTCTTTGGGGGTAGTCTTGGTACCTCCTTGAACACATCTTCAAACTCTTCCAGAACTGCATGATCTTCCAAATTTATCACATTATCTTTAGGTGTCTTGTCCATATGAGCTACAAATATTTGACACCCTTTTCTATAACATTTCTTCAGCTGCAATGCTGAAATTTCTCTAATGGTTACTACCTTGGGAATTCCTTGCACTTTTCTTAGGCTCCCTTCCTCATCCAAGCAAGTAAATTCCGTGTTCTTATAGTCTAGGATAACATGATGTTGGTCCAACCAATCCATCCCAATTAGACAGTCAAAAGAACCTAAAGGCAAGATGTTCAAATCTGCCCTAGTGTTCAATCCATTCATGTCCATAATACATGACTTAACCATTTCATTAACTTTTCTTTTGGCTTCGGTAGCCAGCTACACCATCCAAGATTTTCCATGCTTGCTTCTTGGAAAATTCAAAGTTTCCACCATCTTAGGATCTATATAACTATGAATAGCTCCTTAATCAATTAAAATAGCAATGGTTTGGTTGTTGATCATACCTTCCACTTCAATCATATGTGACTGATACTATGCTTGCTTGTTGTCCAGGGCTGCATAGATCCTTGGTACATTTCTACCCATGTCCTCCATTGTTTCATCTTCCTATACATTGTGAAGAATCCTCACTTTTTCACCTCTATGAGGACAATCCCTGAACATATGATCTCCTTTACAACCCCAACATTGAATAGGTGGTTTCCTTCGCCTTTGAACTCCTGTCTCAATCATTCTGGGTTCTCTAGAAGTTGGTTGTCCCTGAGTATTATTTCTGAAGAATGGTGGCTTAGATCCCTTCTTCCTTTGATCCATCTTGAATTTATTTTTGTCTTCCCAAGATTTTTGGAAATTTGGCCTTGATTTTTGCTGATCATATAGACATTTAGCTCGCCTTATGGTCTCCTCCAATGTCTTGGGATCATCATACTGTATTTTTTCACTGATAAATGATGGAAATCCACTCAAATACCTATGAATCTTAACTGTCTCATCCTTGATGAAAGAGACATACTTCATCAATTCTAAAAACCTTCTCTCATATTCATCTATTGTCATACTCCCAAGCTTGAGTTCAAAAAACTCTTTCATTTTCTTGTCATAGTATCTCTTAGTCAACTATTTTTTCTCAAAATACTTCTTGAATTCCCTCCAAGTAACAGTATTCTATTTAATGTGTTGCACCTGCACAAGCTGATCCCACCACATGGATGCCTTTCCCTTGAGTTGATAGATGGAAATTATACCTTCTACATGAGAATAATAATTATGTAATTGAAAATACTTTCTCATGCCCAACAACCATGTCTCTACATATTCATCCTTCTTGTGCTCACCATCAAATGTAGGAGGTTTGATTTTGTTCATTTCTCCTTGTAGCTCATCCACCCCAGACCTCTTATGCTTCCTAACAGGGGATAGACTTGAGATGATGTTTTCCTTCTTATTGGAATGCCTTGGGGAGTGATGTCAATGTCTACTAACACTTCTTGTTCTTATTTTCTCATCAGGAGGCCTGTGACTTCTAGATTTGCTTGAGCCACTCTCTCTATCCATTTTTTTTCTATTATGTTCAAACTCTACATTAACTTCATGTTGAAGTCATCCTGCTGCTCCTTGGCTCTCATAAGCCTTTCATTATCAACTTTATGGATTTGGACATCCTTCTGCAAATTTTTAATGGTCTCTACCATATTCATGTTTTCATCTCTTCCTTCTCCATGTCCATTGGAGTTTGTTTCTTCAATGCCCAAATGGACATCCATCCCTCTGATTTCATATTCCTAGTTGTAATTCCCTTGTGCCTCTTCCATTACTATGGACTTTATGTTGATCCTGATCTGATCTAGTTGTTGTTAACTCTGCAAAATGTGCAGCCGACAAAACTTTATCAGGCTAACTGTTTCAACAATTCATGAAAAATATGAACCATTTTGGCTCAATAATATATCAGAGTTATTTATTCTGATTTCCTGAAAAATTGAATGCTCGGATCAATTTTCTGGGTGGATATTTAGATTCCACTTTCCAACACCTTTCCAATGCCTTCTCCCATGCTCAATTCTGATTCTTGAGGAGAACGTTATGGCTATTAGAATTTGACCATTAATTTTTTTCTGTTCATTTTTCAACTTGGCACAACTATGCGCTGTAATTATGAAATTTCACACCTACTCCATTGGATTTTTCGTAGGATGTCAATTGTTTTTCTTTATATGCATATTATGGACACTCTGTCCAACTTTCACATTTTTCTGGGTTTCAGGTTGCTAGTTACAGCCTGCTAAAGTTCTAGGCCAATTCGTGTTTTTGGTCTAGAATGCTACATGTACATTCTTTTCCATCTTAAACATTTTTAACATGCCCAAAAATTTAATTGAGATCTAGGACTATCTTCTATGGATCAATATCTTTCCATTGACTGGTCCTGCGCCTCAATCTGATTATGGAGCATACAGTTATGTCTCTTTGAAGTTAGTTGGGTCTTAAAACTTACCCTCCATTGTTTGTGCTATAAATTTCTCATAAAAGCTCTGTTTGACGAATGGTTTACACCATTAGAAATCTCTCTCCAAGCTCTTTTATTTGAGCTGTAGAGACAGAGTGTGCCTTGACACACTTTGTTCTTATGGTTTTCGAGTACCTAAAAAGGCTCTTAAGGGCCTCAAAAACGTGTTGCAAAAAGATGATGTTCAAATGATATAAAACATCGTAGAAATCACTGGTTTTATGTTGTTGTTCACCCTCCAAATGACTTCGCATGCACAAATTTCAACCTGTAAACCCATATTCACAATGTGCAGCAACAACATAAGGTAAATCGTGCTCCGTTCATCCGCAACTACCATGCATCACTTCTCTGTCACGCTAATAACTGACGCGCACTACTTTTGTGCCGCGCGCCAATATCCACCATGCACAGTTTTGGTTCTTGCACTATTACCCGTTGCACGCAGTTTTTTTGTATCACGCGCTGATATTCCACATGCATTTCACTCTATGCGCTGCACCATGCCAAAGTTTAGTATGCCCCCACCTCGCACCAATACTCTGCGCACACCATTAACTAAACTGTCATGCAACAACATATACCCACATTGCGCACGCACCAACAAAGTTTCTCTGCACTCTGCCAATACTGTGCACACCACCTGTGCCATTATTATGTGTGTGCACACCGCGCGCACCTTATTATGCGTGTGCACACTACACATTTCTAAATTTAGCATGCACACACGCACACCAACATTTTTCCGTGCGACGCCAAAATTTAGTATGCACACCTGCACACTAGCATTTTTCCGTGCGGCACCAAAATTTAGTGCGTGCACCCGCACACTAACATTTTTCCGCACGGCACCAAAATTTAGTGCGTGCACCCGCACACTAACATTTTTCCGTGCGACCACAATTTTTACATATCATAAGCTTTTTACTACGCATCATGCATTTTTAGTGCACCCACCTATGCACATCCATTTTTATGCGCATCAATTCCTCATGAATTTCGTTGTAGAAATTGGGCTTTTGTTTAAATTTTTTCCCATTTCTTCCATAGACATTCTGAAACTATGAAATTTCTTCAATTTCACCCCGATAACTCCAGTTCAACCTCTACAACAACAAATCATTGTGGGTTGACATTTTTAGAACAACTTTACCCAAAATCAATTCATGAATTGGGAATTTTATTTACTAATCTCTCTCCATTTGTGCTTCACTGTAACTTCAAATTCAACCAACTCCAGGTCTGAATTTGCTAGAACAGATATTAAACCAATAATATCTCGCCACTTGGCCGAATTTCTCCCTTTTCTCATGAACTTAACAACATAAATTGGGGCTTTTCCCAATTTTGTGTCATTGCTTCTAGAATTTACCATGGACGCTATGTGACTTGCAATTTGGCCACTTCGAAATCAATCCTCTGTGAAATTTCTCTTTAACTCAAATTGTTCGGCCCATCCAGGCTCAGTGTTGAAAACTGAAGCTCTGATACCATATTGTAACATCTCTGACCACCTAGGTTGGGCCACGATACATGAGAGAACACTTTTGTTCTCTCTATGGAACATAATCAAGAAAAAGAAGCAAGTAAATTAGTAAATAAGTACCAGATTGTTGGGTATACGTCGTTCCTTCAAGGAAGGTATCAAGACCTTTCTGGGTTGGTTTCCCAGAAAATTTATTGAAATAGGCCACCTATTTTCCTCTGCTGATAGTGAACCAACACAACAGCCTTGAGTGATATAGAAGTTAACGGCAATAGTTGATCCATTCCTATAAGCATAGGGTGGGGACTAGAAACTTCCTTAAGATCAACCCACCGGGGCATGTGCTACTTGGATAGGATATTTTGATTGGTGAGCAGTGGTTCTCCTAAGCGGCTAAAGTTATAAACTCTTCTGAATGCCCCGACCTTGGAGCTATATCCATCGTAACATACCCAGAATCCAACAAAGCTATGCCACACATCACTCTTGCATAACTTTATATATAAAACATAAATAGTCAAATACATTACATAAATGCATGGATTCATACTGAAATAATAGTAAACATATACATACAGCATGTACAGGAAATACCCATAAACATACAGACAGTTATAACCACGCATAGGATAAACCCATAAAAATAAACACATAAATAAGAATGTAGCATGTAAATTTATCACACAGTTGACACTTATCTTGGTAATAATATCACCAACTGCGTGTAGACCTTCCACGAACCTCCCAGCCTTAGACCACACTGCTCATCACTCTCAACAGTGGGTCACCCCCGAGCTAGGACTAAACTCCACCCGGGTCTAACCAGGCTAATGGCTCATGGAAAACATGAAAGACTCTATCACAAGTGCCAACTCAACTAACATCCTATAGTTCCTCATTCCCCACATGCCTGTCCCACCCCAGGAAGTGTGCCTTCTCTGCTCAACAGTCCTTCAGCTTCTCCACTTCCTTTCTGGGCTTCAGCAACAGGCCGGACATGAAGTCTCAGAGCCCTGTAGCTGTAGTTTAGCACCTTCAGGAAATCAATTCCCAAAAATTCTCTCACCCAGAGAGAAATTGATCATGGGCCTAACAACCCGCCTCTTCAATATCCCACAGGCCAGACAACTCGCTTCTTCAGTCCAACTCCCAAGATAACCAGCTGCTCAAAAACTGGTATGGTTATGGATACAATTCAGGTACAGTGATAGGAAGGTACAAAAGATAGTTGACTGAGTGAGTGAGTGATCATGGAATGGCTGCATGGATGATGAATTATGGAAGGAATGATGGGAAATGAACTAAGTCCAAAAAATATGTATGCATGTCCCCAACTTGACACTTGTCATGTTGGGAGCTACTTTGGCCCACTTGTCCCCAACTTTGGAATTTAGGATAAAATAATTATCCATACTTTATAATTTAAGAAATATTAATATAATTGTAGTGTACCTTTTTACACTACCCAGGTTTTCAAACCTCTCAGTTACCATTCTGTACACAGACTTTTACATAATTCGTACAGAATTTATAAGCAAATCCATTTAAAAAATTAAACACACTTAAATCCCAGAGTAAAATATATAAGTTGCTGCTACAATTAAACAAGCCATAGCATTCAACAGTAATTCATTTACACAACAGAAACATGACACATAAACAGCTCAGTCATGCAAAACATGATCAAAGCATAATTCAAAATACTTATCTTTTAACCGCTGTAGAAATCACCAACCAAGTGCAGGCCTTCCATGAACCTCCCAGCCATAGACCGCACTGCTCCTCAAATCAACAGTGGGTCACCCCCGAGCTGGAACTGAGCTCCACCCCAGGGCAAGGAATCCAGACTCAGGCTGAGGTTACAGGGAAAACAATCACTCACAACCACTAGGAAGGAATTCTCTCCCGGGAATCTCCCACGCTCACTGCCCACAAACCCTCATTCCCCACATGCCTGTTCCACCCCAGGAGAGTGCACCTACCTGGACAGTCCTTCGGATGCCAGTCTCCCTTGCCTTGGGTTACAGGAACAGACCGGACCGGAAGTCTTCGGGTTTTGTAGCAGCTACAGGGTTCC
>CBVK0100670346.1:0-16181 GCA_900067695.1 Picea abies
TGCGGGTTAGGACCCTAACAACATGATTATGGTTGGTTTCCATTAGGAAGTACAAAAAGCAAATGATAAAGCTTGGCATGATAGACATATTAATAAGAAGAACTTTAAGGAAGGATATTTGGTTCTCCTCTATGACAATAAATACTTATAGCACCCATGGAAATCCAAGATGTATTAGCTAGGGCCATATGAGATAAAGTCTGTCACAAATGGAGGTGTTGTGTTGCTGCAGAATTCAACAGAAAAAGAGATGAAAGGATTGTTGAATGGTAGTCGAATGAAACTGTATAGGGACAGTCGACCCAATAAACCTCAATAGTTGCAGCGTAGAAAAGTAGAGTTGTACATAGTGTATATAGTAAAAACTAAAAAAGAAAGAAAAAAGTGGAAAAAGAAGAAAAGAAAGAGAAAAAATGGGAAAAAGAAGAAAAATACAACAATATGTAGTAGATGGATAAGTGGTAGATAGACAGTTAGATGATACAACGCACAACAGACAGTAAGTGGTGTGAAAGAAAAAGAATACATTGCACACCAAAATAAGGTAACAAGACCATAAAAGCATTGCACCGGTACAGAGAGAAGTCAGAAAAAGGAAAAAGGCAGTGGTCAGAAAAGTACAACGCAACAAAGCATTTATGACGAGATTTATAAAAGAAGAAAACTTGCATAGCAAGACTCATTGTGAATTTATGCATAAGAGAGATACAGAATAAAACTGAGGGCGAGTAGGTGATTTCGAGGTTATTTATAGAATATTCAAAGTATCCTAGTCTAGATCTAGCATAATGGAGCCACCAAGGGTTGGAGCTCCTAGCCGAACTACAAGGAAAACACGCAGTGCCACGAGGTCTCCACATGATACAACGGTCGAGGGGTAAACATTCAGCCAAAGGGAGTGGTGGACTGATCTGGATTTTATGAGAAGAATGAAATGACTATGGATTATTAACAGATGCTTAACACAGAATAACAGAGATACAATAAAATCGGTTTTCTATTCAACAAGGAAATAAGATGAAACTGTAAAATGCAGCAGAAAACAAGCTTGCTAGAATGGTGGCATCTTATCTCTGAGAAGAGATGTGACGGTTGCGCTCATTCACAAGAAGATGATTACAATGAAGCTCTGAAGGCCTTTTTACAATAAACAGGAGTGTCAAAAACCCTAGACATCCAAAAACCTCCAAAAACCTAACCCTAGGAGATGAAGCGCCAAAAGTCATGTGGGCCCTATTTAGGTAACTCAGTGCATCAACTTCCTAGGGTCGTAACTTTTGCATACGATCTTCATTTTAGGTGTATGATAGCCCGTTGGAAATATCTATGAGAGGAATACAACTACTGACAAAAATTTCATGTTGAAATTTTTGATCGGAAGATACCCAAAAAAACGTCATTTATGGCCTCAAAACAGCTTCGGAAGTTCAGGACCCGAAAAACTGCTAAAAATAGTAAATTACCAAAATTGCCAGAAAGTTGTTTTGAGCTAGCTGGAAAAGGTGGGTGGCCACCAATATCCACTTGGATCAATCCTCCCTCCTTAGGAATCAATGGTCTCCATTGCATTGAGTTCCCCCATCAGATGAGGAAATTTCTGCTGAATTTGGCCCTGGATGAGCCACTTGCCTTGGTGAAGGAGATGCCCTGCTTTGATGACTCGATAAAGCTAGATCATTTGTTATCGAGTGATTTTGATCTGTGTATCCACAATATGATCATTGGATGCCTATTGTATGTAGTCGGGGTTGAGTTCTATTGGTGTCAGTCATTCTTCTACGTCTGAGGTGTCCAATAATGGTGGGAAATAAGGTCGAAGGAGGTCCACGTTGAACATTGGGTGCAATCCAAGGAAAGGAGGAATGTTGAGCTAAAAATAATTATCCCCCACAACCTTGGTGATGTTGTACGGCCCATAACAAAGTGGGCGAAGCTTCCGATGGGGTCTTGTAAGGCGTTCTTTCTACAAGTGCAAACAAACTTTGTCACCCACCTGAAACTTATGTGGCACCCAATGTTGATCATGGCGTTGCTTGTACTTGTCATTGGACTTTTGTAGGATATCCTGAACCTGTTGGAAGATGTGCTAGATCTGCTCAATGAACCGGGTGGCTTTGTCAGCTTTAGTTGGAGCAAGAGATGAGTCAGTTGAGGTGACTACAAGGGGAAGTGAAATATATATGGGACCCAATGGTTGGAATCCCAACCCCACCTGAAAGGGGATGTGGTCAGTTGAGCTATGCAAGGCTCAGTTGTAGCTATGTTGGACATAGGGAAGAATCTCATCCCATGTGCGAGGGTGTTTGGAATTATACATGCACAATATATGCATGATCATTCGATTTACGACCTCGATTTGGCCATCTGTCTAGGGGTGGAAGGTCATGGATTTGGTGAGCTTGGTGTCTAGCAGTGACTAGAGGCTCGACCAGAATGTGTTGAGAAATTGATTGTCCCTATCTGAGACAATGGTTTGTGGGATTATAAAATGTACCTAGACTTGTTTAAAGAAGAGCTTGGCAGTGGCTTCTGCTGTGGTGCTCTTCTTGCAGGCAACCAAAATCACCATGTTAGAAAAGAGATCAACAACCACAAAAACACAGTCATTTCCCCGCTTGGTTGATGGGAGGCTTGACATGTAGTCTATTGAGACGGATTCCCATGGCCTGTTAGAAGTAGGAAGAGGGGTGTACAGTCCCTGTTTCTTAGTGGTCGGTATGGCAATAGTGTAGGCAGTGCAAGAGATGATATACTTGCTGACCTCCTATCAAAGTTTCATCCAATAGAAATTTTTTTGTAGCATCGCCACTGTCTTTTCGACATCAAAGTGTCCCACCAACAGAGTGTAGTGGGATTCCCAGATCAGCTTCACTCACTCTCTTGATGGAATGCAGATATGGCTCAGATGATACAAAAACCCATCCTAAAGATGGAAATTATCGACAACTGCATTTTCACCCAACATTCGGTAAGTGATGGTGAAGTCTGGGTCTATCTCGTAGAGTTGGGGCCATCGAGGGGTCTCATGGTTGCAAGAGTCTAGCACCGTGGTGAGTGCCGCAACTGGTGGTCTACTGAGGCAATCAATGACGCAGTTGGTTCTTCTTGTTTTATACTTGATGTTGAGGTGGAATTGTTGTAAGTATGTGGACCACTTTTGATGGTGGTTATTCTGTAATTTGCCTTGTGTCTGCATGAATTGTAGTGGCTTATGATCAGTGTGGATAAATGTCTCCTTCCTAAGAATCTAATATCTCCACTGGCGGCAGGCTTGCACAATGGAGTACATTTCTTTGTTGTAAGTAGGGTACTTACGAACAACATCTGATAGTGTCTCACTATGATAGGCCATGGGGTGGCCATGTTGAGTGAGAATGACGCCCACAACATAGCTTGAAGCATCTGTCTCGATCTCAAAGGGTTGTTGTAGGTCTGGTAGTGAAAGTACTGGGGATGAGCACAAGCGTTGCTTCAAATCATCGAACGCTTGTTGTTGGGACTGGCCCCATGCAAATTTTTCCTTACCACCACCCCTGGATATTTGGCTGAGGGCCCATGCAATATGGGAGAATCCCAACACGAACCTATGGTATAAATTGGTAAGGCCCAAGAAACTCCGATGCTCAATGAGTGTGGTTGGGGTTGGCCAGTCATGGATAACTTGGATCTTGGTTGAATCCACATGTACGCCATGTTGATCGATGATGTGTCCCAAGTAATGCTCCATGTCGAAGGAGCATTTTTCCAAGTTGGCATATATCTTATGTTACCACAGGGTGTGCAGAACCTATTGAATATGTTGCAAGTGTTCTTCCCAAGACTTGTTGTAAATGAGAATGTCATCTAGATACATGACTACAAACGTATTGGTGAATGGTCACAGGATATCGTCCATCATCCTTATGAAAGTGGTTGGAGCATTTGTCAAACCAAAGGGAATGACCAACAATTCAAAAAGGCCTTCCTTTGAATTGAAGGCAGTCTTCCATACATCTGTTTGTTCTATCGGGACCTGGTGGTAGCCAGACTTCAAATCAATCTCACTGAAGTATTTGGCCCCCGTGAGTTGATCAAGGAGGTCGTCAATTTGGGAAATTGGGTACCAGTTTCTGACTGTGATTTTATTCAGGGCCTCGTAATCAATGCAGAGTCGCCAAGTTCCATCTTTCTTCTATACCAGCACGATTGGGCTCCCACAAGGTGATGAGTTGGGACAAATGTGCTTCTTGTGGAGAAGTTATTGGATCTATCACTTAATCTCCTCATTCTCTAACATAGAGCAATGATAGACTGGCCCATTGCGTAGCGGTGCGTCGGGGGTTAGATCGATTGGGTACTTGACCTGACAGTGAAGAGGTACCCCAGTAGGTGAGGAGAAGATATCCAAGTATTATTCGATGTCCTTATCTACTTGCTTCTGGTGTGTGGAGAGGTCGACCGTAGAGACCCTAGATGTGGCTGTGATATTTCTCACATTCCAAGAGAGAATCACGAAGAAGACAAACTTCCCCGTCTAAGAGATGACCTTCCTCCATTGCTTGGAAGAGATCAAGGAAATAGCACTAGGTGGGACTACCTCAGGTATCCTGTACAATTTCCTATTCAAAGTAATAATAACACTACAATGCCTAGACTCATATACAACATGATGTTTCCATAAATAATTTTGGCCCAAAAAAACATCACAAACTTTGAGAGGAACAACATCACACAAAACCTCGTCTTTGAAGGGCTTGATGTCGTATGACAATTGACATTGTTGGCTGACACGGAGATCACTTCCTTGGTGGAGCCTGTTGGCATAGGGGCAGACCCAGGGTTCAATGCTACAACAACGCACCAACAAAACCCTAACTACCAGCCCTTTCGGCAACACCCACGAAACAAATGAAGTCTCACTCGAGGTAGAGGCAAGGGTGGTTGCAGGACTCAGATGTCTACAACCTTAGATAGGACACATATCTATGATTCTAACACTTAAAAGAGCACTTAGCAGTTAACATTCATCAATATCTAGTTCTTAGTTACAACGCAGTTAAACCCTAAACTGTAGAACATCACAGCATTCATTCAAATATAAGGTATTTAAGCACCAAGCATACTTACATTAGTTAGATCTAACATCCATCCACATCATTAAGCACAACGTATCAACATATCTATCTATCATTCATCTATATTAAATCACTAAGCAAGTAAACACATAAACACATCAATACATCGCACAAAGCATAGCAACACAACATGTATGTGTTTCACCCCCACCCTAGGGCTACGTCCACCAATTCTTCTCCTTTTTATTATCTTCGATCAAGCTTCTTACAGGGACACGGCATCAAAATCCTACTCTGTAGAAGACAGGAAATCTGTGTGCACTCCATCAAATCCTCCTTCTTTGGTCTAGTGTACAACACCAAGCCTCACACAATATGCACAAAGCATTTACAACTCTTGATCACATAGATCAAACACTAGCACTTAGCACCACTTACAACTGACTTGTCTTTCGTACTTATCACATTAGCACTTCTTACATCACCTAGCTACTTATTTATACATTACAAAAAGGGCCTATACATGGGTAAAACCCATGGGTCGATATTCCCATACATGTTACATAAGCACAAAACCCAAAAATCTCTAAAAAGGGGCCGAGATCCTGCGATCTCCACTTCATCTTGCACTCCTCCTTCAACATCCCATCAAAGTCCCAAAAGTAGGTCAACCATGACCAAGAATCCTCAAAATTTGGTCAAGGGCCAACATGCCCCCAACACTCACCTGTGACTCATCCCAAGTCACTCTAATCTAATTAGTTCTGCTTCAAAAGCCTCAAGCTTGGCTCGATATGCTTTGACTTGTTGTTGTGCCACGACCTCCTATTCAGCAAACTCCTAGATGACTGCTTCATTGACAAGTCCCTCTAGGTGTTTTTTAGCTGCAGTGACGACCTCCTCTAGTTCTGCTCCTTGGCCTTTGATCTCTGTGAACAATTGGCAAGGATCATCCTGTACAAGTTGGAGTCCATGAGTCACTTCCATGACTCTACTCTAGATAGTGTGGACCTGCTACTGGGAAGTGAACTGCTACTGGTATTGCTTCATTCTTTCCACAGCTAACAAGGGCTTCAACTGTGCATGTATTATCTCTACTTGTTGCTTAGCTTCCTGGAGTTGTGACTCTAGTGCATTCAGTTATGGGTTCTTAGTGAGTCGCTCATATGTCTGGGCACTATGATCACTTAGTTGTTTTCATTCCATGGCAAGGGCCTTTATTATCTCAACTGTGCTCCAGGCAGTTGCTTCTCTTTGGTCCCTTACATCCTACAGTGTGTCAGGAACTATGTGGAGCTCTAAGTCTGCTATTCTTTGTTGTAGTTGTTGGATATCTTCCACGAGCTACTCTACTTGATGCGTGACTCGGTCTTCTGCTTGTGGCTCTAATCCTATCGTAGAGCGACGTGCTTTGTTGACTGCTTCTTTCACCTCGAGTTGCTCCACGAGCAACTGTTCTTTTCCTTGTTGCATCTGTGCTTTATCTTCGTCAAACTTTGCCTGGAGAGAAACCTTCTCCTGCTCTGCAAATCGAAGTTGTTCTATGATTACTCCTTGCACTTGCTTCAAGGCCTGGGTGGCTTGTTCTGTTTCTTCTTTTTCACATCGAAGGCAATCTTCCATTGCATCTGCTAGTTGGCAGAGTTGGGTTGGCTCATCTCCCAACTCTGGTTCTCCTGATGGCAGGGGCACAGTGGAGACTGGGCGACTGGAATGAAGGGCCTGTTGTACCCCTCGAAGTTCGACCTCAATTCTATCATACATTTCCTCCTGCTTGGCTTCTTATTTCTCCGTGATTTCTAGTGAAGCATCATTTAGAGCTGCTATGATGAAGTCAAAATAATCGGTGGTGAGTACATTCTGCATCTTGGTCACGATGGATCTCGATTTCTTCCGAGAAGAAGGTTTCGGGGGATAAACCTTCCTCTTCTTCAAGGGGTCAACCTCATCTCTGGGCAGTGTTACTTCACCTTGCTTTTATTCAGCTTCTACTTCATCATCACCCCCTCATTCAGGTGATACGAAAGCAGTCTTCCCTGAGGTGCTACTTAAGTATTGGACCTCTTCAGTCTTCTTCCTTCTATTGGTTCCGTGTGTGTTATGTTCTTTGTGAGTGGCCTCCAGGCTGTCCAGTTCAGGGTCAGACATCTCTACAGGGTCAGCGGGGATAAGGAGGTCTGCGGACTAGTCCTTAGTGATCTCCTCCAAGTCCTCTTCCGTGAGTTTATAGTATGACTAGAGCTGTTGCTTATGTACATCGGCTCGCGATGTAATGTAAATGAAATTTCGATCTGCGCTAAACTTCATCAAGGGTCTGAATCTCTGTAAGGTGTTCGAAGTCACGTGAGGCTCAACTTCGATAGCTCTCTTCAGCTGAAGGTAATATGTATGAGAAACAACATTTGACTGCCACTATTTTTTCATATCACTCGAATACCAGAGTATGGTGAACTTCGCAGCAAGTGGATCGAACGACTCGATGTCCAGGAAGGTTGCACCTTCCGGCATTTCCCAGGAAAAAAAGGTGATGAGGATTAGGAGCCAACTGAAATGAAACTCGTATCCCTAATCATGTGCTTCGCACCAGTCTAGTTCAAGTTGATTGACTAGGTACTTTTCCCAGTTCATCTGTAAGACTTCTACACACTTCCTTGCGAGGTCAACAACAAAGCTCGTGACCTGTGTGGGTCAGTTCTTCCTTACTAGTTTTCTAGATATTAGCTGACATGCTAGGTGCACTGCTCCATTCTAGATGGAGGCTACCTTGTAGCCTCACGTCCCCTTCTCAACATTGTCGTATCTATCCTTGATCTTTTGTGCTAGCACGTAATCTGTGGATTTTCCCAGATAGAACTCCTGTGGGTCAGGTCCTTTCATAATCAACCCTATGATCCTATGGATCATCTTCGGATCAACTGTAATATGGTGGTCTAGCCATAAGTAGCCTCCATGGTAACATGACAGTAGCATCTTGACACAGGCGTTGACTTCCTGGTGCCTTCCAAATTGTGGGATTTTCATTACATTTAACAGGGTGGACTGCACGAGGTTCATCGTCCATGGCTGGGGGATTATCTTTGAGTTCTTCCCCTTCTTCCTGGTTAGTTATTTATATGGGGTGAGCATTCTATGGTTCTTGCAATATTTGAGGTTGAGTTCGTTGAACTTCAACGCTACGATCTTGTCCTACTGTGATCGAACAACGTGTATCCCCTTCAGGAGGTACGCAGTAACCATGGTGTACTCGAAATCTCTTCGCACACTATCACAAATCACCGCGCCTACCAGAGGTGGGATGTAGTCATATAATATGGTTGGGATCAGCTTCGCATTGGCTAAGCCATCTCTGTATTTGGTTCTCTTTTCCGTTGATGGCATGATGTTCTGGCTCCGCGAGGAGTCGACGGGGAGGCTTGCACTCCTTGTATCGATGATGCTTGTACACCCATAGGCATTACTCTCTCAGACATGACTCTCTCAGTCATGAGTTCGATGAGTACTTCCTTCATAGACTCTTCAACTGCGCTAAGTTCTTCGAACATACATGCTCATGGTTGAATATCTCAGGTTTAGAAGAGTAACTAGTCAATGCAACGGGATGGATGACAATTGCATGATGATCACTGTGCAGAATAAACTATTCTGTGAGCTCATGTAATCACGATTAGCAAAAGTGTTCTTGGTGCATGGCACGATGGGTTAAATAGATAACATGGAAATAGATCTCTCCAATGGGTTAGAAGCCTTCATTAACTTAGTTCTGTCTGTTACGGCGTTGTCCCAACAGTCTGGTGGCAAGTTGTCTGACCATAAATTCCTTTCTACTCGCCCGGGGTGTCAGTCTAACGGTTATACTATTCCCAATGGCTATATTACTTTGCCATGGTGAAGTGCCATATGACGTTGTTCAGATATCCCGACGAAGTTCCAATTTTGCAATTTTTCCTGCTGTGAAGTTCCCTCTGGAACCTTCTGTAACTTTTCAATCTTAGCTCTCTTCTTACTTAGCTTTCTAGCCTTTTTCTCAGTGAGTTTTGTCTCAGTATTCTTTTTTCCATTCTGATTCTTATCTCCTTTTGGCATAGTAACTTCACGTTGTTGAGATTCTTTCCTAAGATTCAAGGGTAGTACTTCTTCTTTATCTGGGATAGGTACTTCAGTCTTTTGTAGGTCTTCTAGTGTTCTTCCCACTTTGACATCCAAGTCTCTGGTTTTAAATAGATTCACTCGATAATCTTGTTCTTCAATCAAGTGTGCAATCCTCCTAGTCATGAAATCTTTTAATTCTTGCTTCTTTTTTTCTAAGATTTCTTCTTCCTTCCTTCTAGTCTGATCTCCTTCAGTCCAAGGTTTTCCTAGTAATATAGAAAATGGAGCGTTGTTCTCAATAAATTCAACATCTTCAAATTCTTCCTATGTCGCAGTTCTATTGGCATTCATAGATATATAGGTGAGCTTTCCACATAGGTTTATCATCTTTCCTCTGAATAATCCTATTCCTCCCAATGAAGGAATCATAGCAGGCTTCCCTAAATTTTCCCAAGTTCATTCTGTCATAATATTCACCTATTTTTCCTCATCCAGAACACAGTCAATGTTGAAGTCTCCTACTCTTGCTTCTATGCATTCTTTTTCTTTGAAGATCTCTGATAAGCTAACATGTTGGTGGTCATTCAAGGTTTCTTTCATCTGAAGCAATACTTTCTCTAATTCTTTCCGGGGTTCTATCCTGGTTTCAGTTGCATGACCTTTCTCATGGTCTTCTTGTCTCATATTCATCCTTTCAACCTTAGCAATCATTCTAGGGAAATCTAATACTTCATGGTCCATAGCATTGCAACAGAGGAAACTAGGTCTTCTTCCAGGGCATTCCTTACCAAGATGTCCACGTTTTCTGCAATTGTAACAAAGGGTTAATCCTCTCTTTCTTTTAAATTATCCCCATCCTTTCCTATACTATGCGCTAGGATCATAGTAGCTAATCTGCAACAAATTCTTTCTAGGGTCCTGCATCCATTTGTTAGTCCAAACATTCTCTCTATGCATAGGTATAACATATCTTTCACTATTCTTATCAGATCTACTTATATCAAATCTTCTTTCATCTATCAATGCTCTAGTTTTCAAGCTAGGACAGAATTTATCAACCATACCTAGATCCATACTATAGAAAAAAAAAATTCCACTTATCTTACTTCTACAAAGCACAAAGCTTTCAGATCTAAAAATTCTCACTATTCTTACCTTTATCAGAGCACTGAGCTTGCAAATCTTACCTCTTTTATGACCTCTTTTCTTCATATCTGACCCTTCTTCTTGGCACAGAGCTTCAGAGATCAAGTAGAATGTTGTTTACTAGGGAAAACAGATCTACGCACGAAGCTTTCACAATTTTAGGTCGAATCTCTGCACAAAGCTTCTTCTTCCTCAATTCCCAACAATCACAGTTTTAGGTTAGATCTCTGCACAAATCTTCTTCTTCCTCGGTTCCCAACAATCATAGTTTCAAGTCTTGGCAACAGGACCATTTTTTGGCACAGGGGAAAACCCAGGGTTCAATGCTACAATAGTGCACCAACAAAACCCTAACTACCGGCCCTTCCAGCAACACCTGCGAAGCAGATGAAGTCTCACCCGAGGTAGAGGCAGGGGTGGTTAGAGGACTTAGATGTCTACAACCTTAGCTGGGACACAGATATGTGATTCTAACACTTAACAGAGAACTTAGCAGTTAGCATTCCTCAATATCCAGTTCTTAGTTATAGCGCAGTTAAACCCTAAACTGTAGAACATCACAACATTCATTCATATCTAAGGTATTTAAGCACTAAGCATACTTACATCAGTCATATCTAACATCCATCCACATCATTATGCATAAAGTATCAACATATCTATCTATCATTCATCTATATTGAAGCACTAAGAAAGTAAACACATAAAGACATCAATACATCGCATAAAGCATAGTAGCACAACATGTACATGGTTCACCCCCACCCTGGGGCTACATCCACCAATTCTTCTCCTCTTTATTATCTTTGTTCAAGCTTCTTACAGGCACACAACATCAAAATCCTACTCCGCAAAAGACAGGAGATCTGCATGCACTCTACCAAATCCTCCTTCTTCACGCTAGGGTACAACACCAAGCCTCACACAGTATGCACAGAGCATTTACAACTCTTGATCACATAGATCAAACACTAGCACTTAGCACCACTTACAACTGACTTGTATTTTGTACTTAGCACATTGGCACTTCTTACATCGCCTAGCTACTTATTTATACATTAAAAAAAGGGCTTATACATGGGTAAAACCCATGGGCTAACATTCCCATACCCATTACATAAGACCAAAACCCAAAAATCCCTAAAAAGGGGTCGAGATCCCGTGATCTCTGCTTCATCTTGAGCTCCTCCTTCGACAGCCTGTCGAAGTCCCAAAAGTATGTCAACCATGACCAAGAATCCTCAAAACTTGTTCAAGGGCCAACAGAGCCATCCAATGATGTAGGGTTGTGGGTGCGGCGTTCTCGGCAAGGCCAGCTGCTTGAAAACCTCTACTAAGATGAGGTTCTTCTAGCTACCGCTATCAACGATGAAGTGCAACAGGGTGCCTTTTACCCACATCTATGAATGGAAGAGGCGCTCTCCTTCTTTTGGCTCATTTGGTTCATCAGGTTGGAGCTTGGTGGTAGCAATGGTGGCATTGGGTTCCACATCAATGATCCATCTTCCCCTTTCTGGTTCTGACTCAAAGTCAGAACCCGCATCTAATTTAGAGGCTTTCACTTCGGCCACCAACGAATTCTTTGAGTGGAAGTCAACAGTGTTATGCCAACGGCTCTTATGGAAGTCGCACCACTTCCCGGTATCTTTCTTTGTCTTTCCGGTGTCCTTCTTTTCTTCATCTTGGACTGATTGTCCTGATACTGTCCATCTTTGCTCTATCCTTTTTTCTGTGGGTTGGGGCCGCCCTTTCTTAGATTTTTTTGTGATGGGTTCCTGGGCCCAAATTGCAGCATCTTTTGTTTGAGCTTCTGCTCAATTTTGATGGCATATCAGTAGGCCGCACCCAAGGACAAGATGTCCAGAAAGTCCATTTATGTCTAGATGTATCTATGTAGAGCACTACGATACTTGAGAATCGGATGTTGCTTGGAATATTTGATACCTAGTTTGGTGCGCAAGGTATGGAATATATTTGTGAACTCTGGCACTACTTGGTCTCTTTCTTGTTGCAGTGTGGTCCATTTGGTATACAAGTCGTCATAACTTCCAACATGGTAGTATTGTTCCTTAATAGCATCCCTGAAGGATTACCAGGTGGTCGTGACTGTAAATAATGAGGGTTCCTCTGTTTCCTTTTGCTCACATAAATTTTCCCACCAATCTTTGACATGGGGAATGGCTTTGAGGAGTGAAAAAATATTTTTTTCTCTATTCAAAAAGTTATGGACAGAAAAATACCCTTCTAGTAGATTCAACCACTTGTCTACACCATCTGCGTCTATGTGACCTTCAAATACAGGAATATCGAACTTTATTTGTACCTTGAAGGGGGCGGCGCCTCCACTCGAAGAAGATACGTCACCTGTTGGTAGACACCAAAGGATTTGCACAAAACTATACATCATCTCGTTCCTCTGTTGCGTGAGGGATTCCTCAAGCAACATTTTGAAAGGATCTCTTGTCCTGTCATCTTTATTTTCTCCTTCCATGAGAGGTATCTTGGGCATGCGATAGATTTGGTCCTCAAGAGAAACAAGCTCGAGACCCAATTCTTTGTACTCTAACCTTGTTGGGGACATGCATTAAGATGACAAGGAGCGGACCGCTCTAATACCACTGATTTGGATTTTATGAGAAGAATGAAATGACTACAAATTATTAACAGATGCTTAACACAAAATAACAAAGATACAATAAAACTATTTTTCTATTCAACAAGGAAATAAGTTGAAACTATAAAATGCAGCGGAAAACAAGCTTGCCGGAATGGTGGTGGCTTATCTCTGAGAAGAGATGTGACAGCTATGCTCATTCACAAGAAGATGATTACAATGAGGCTCTGAAGGCCTTCTTACAATAAATAGGAGTGTCAAAAACCCTAGACATCCAAAAACCTAACCCTAGAAGATGAAGCGCCAAAAGTCATGTGGGCCCCGTTTGGGTAAGTCAGTACATAAACTTCCTGAGATCGTAACTTTTGCATACAATCTCTGTTTTAGGCGTACGATAGCCCGTTGAAAAGATCTATCCAAGGACTAAAATTATTGATGAAATGTCATGATAACATCATCAATTGGAAGATACCCAAAAAAACGTCGTTTAGTGCCTCAAAACGGCTCTAGAAGTTTAGGACCCGAAAAACTACTAAAAATAGTAAATTACCAAAATTGTCAGAAAGTTGTTTTGAGCCAGTTGGAAAAGGTGGGTGGCCACCGATATCCACCTAGATCATGGACGTGGATGCCATTACTTCACCATTCATTGATCTAGTGAGTCCTACACTTGTAGAAGAACAACAGGTTCCAGCGACAGAGCAGAACCCCACTCATAGAGAAGAACCCCGAACATAGAGCAGAACCTTGTGCATAGAGAAGAACCTCACACATAGAGGAAACCCTAGCACAGAGCAGAACCCAGTACAACAACTCAGGTTAGGATCACTACAGTAGATGGATGGGGACAGTGATAAAAGAATAGAGTCGGAACAACCTAGAGGATAGGCCGAAGAAGTGCAAAACCCTATTGCAGAGACAACGTAGCAGTTAGTGGAAGTACTAGTGGAAGATATTACATGCCAACAAGATTTGAATGCAGAAGACAAAGATGATACACACCAAGAAGCAGGGCCATCGACAATGACAACGAAGACAAAGGGAAAACAGACAGTACAAAGATCACCGTGGAAACAGAAAGAAGTAACACTAACACGGTTGCGCATACCCGAAGGAGTCAATATCCTTCCTGGCATGTTAGGATGTGTGGATACACTGAATTATGCAGATCATGATATTGTAGACAAGGACAAGTTCCCTTATTTTTCACCGAAAGTCTATATGGAGAGAAAAGGTACAGGTCCATCATGGGTTCCAATTTTAGAGCTAAAGCAGTAGATTGCAGGATTGTATAATGCAAGTATCATGAACCTGTTGGAAATTCCCCACTTTGGGAGAGAAAAATATGTAAATACATGTGTGAAACAACTATTGGCCTTGGTTCATGGGGGTGTTCTATAGATGGAAAGACCAGTATCAATAGATGTAGATTTAATTGTAGAGATTACAGGTTTGCCAATAGATGAAGAAAATCCAGAACAATATTTGGATGATAAGACAAAGGAGAAATCTTTGGAAGAGGAGATGAAGATGAAATATAGCTGATCCATATGGATTTCGGTGGCCCCCCATCTATTGCAACTGGCTCATTTTGGCATTTTTCTAGTTCGACAGTTTTTTCCTAGTTTTCGGGTCCCTGACTTCCGAGGCCATTTTGAGGGCTTGCCATAGGAAATATGTGTATTCCTCGGTTATACCTTTAGAATGAGCTATCATGTGCCTAAAATGGAGATCATATGAAAAATTTACGACCCCGAGAAGTTGATGTACTAACTTACCCAAACATGGCCCACATGACTTTTGGTGCTTCATATCCCAGGGTTAGGTTTTTGGATGTCGAGGGTTTTTGACATTCCTATTTATTATAAAAATGCCTTGAGAGACTCATTGTAATCATCTTCTTGTGAATGAGCATATCCGTCACATTTATTCTCATAGATAAGCCGCCACCATTCTAGCAAGCTTGTTTTCCGCTGCATTTTACAGTTTCAACTTATTTCCTTATTGAATAGAAACCAGTTTTACTGTATATCTGTTATTCTGTGTTAAGAATATTTTGATAATAATCTATATTCATTTAATTCTACTCTAGCACTGACAGAGGATCGAATGGGTTGATCATTAACATAATTAGTGAACCGACAACCATATTGGCGACCAAGATGATGGCTTGTAATATTTTAAGGAAATGTCGCAATGAAGAAGCACATGCATGAGTCATAGCAATAGTTGCACAGTGCGTGAAGAGGAGTCTACTCAGTTGGACCCCATATTTACTGAATATTTTTTTAGATGACTGTAAGGATACACAGGATCTTGGAACAGAGTTCCACTATTCATGGTTGATTATATTGATAGCTTTGGTGGGTTGGGGAGAACCCAAATACAAAGAATTTTACCCAAGGCCAGGAAAGTGTCGCGCAACAAAGTATACGACATTGTGGCGCACTTCAGATGCAAAAAAAGGGAAGGAAAATTCAACATATTTGCTATGTATTATGACGAGATGCAGGCAAAGTTGTTTGATACATGGAGGATACCACCAAAAGTGGTGGAAGAGCATCAAAGCATAGCTAACTTTAAGGCTTCTAGAAACAACATGTGGATTCATGCCAAAAGGGATCCCAAGAAGGTATGGCTACAATTGGGGTACTGTGTGACAGGAGAGGAAGTGCAATGGGCCATGAAAGACTAGCCTGAAGAATGGAAGGTACCAGTAGTTTCCAAGAAGGTATCAAAAGGTAAGAAGCAAGTAGAAGTTGGAACTTCATAGAAATCAAACAATCCAACAACAAATATAAGAAAGGAAAAAAAAGGCACGAACGAAACAAGGGGGAGTGCAATAGTTATAAATCCAAGGTAGAAGAACCCTATCCCCAAAAATTTAGAGCAAGAAAAGGACCATTGTTATCACTGAAATTTCGTCTACACATGGCGACAAGAACTCCACATCATCAAAACATCAATGAAGTCACTCATGGCACTGAATTAATTTCACAGCACTCCAGAAGGGCAAAAAACTATACAAAGTAACCAAAAATTGAAGGGCACTTTACAACAGCTTGATGCGCGCGCACATGCGTGGGACAAAAACATGTTACTAGCGCATGCGCGCTCGACGTGCGACTATCAACACAAAAACCCGTGCATCTGCTAATACGGCGCATTAATTGTATAGGTCGGCCTCCCGACCACCTATGGACCGGCCCCCAAGATGATTTGAATCTCAAATCAGATCCGGCTCTGCAAAATCGGTAAATTAATGACCTAAATAAACC
>CBVK0100670347.1:0-16181 GCA_900067695.1 Picea abies
TGTGTGGCCCCTTTACTCCATATGTGAGTCTGGTTGGCAAGCTATCATCAACATGCATCATCAACAATCATGTTAGACATGTCCACATCATATCATCTAATCAAATGTACAAAATTCACAGTGAAACAATCAAACCCGAATAGCACACTCCTTGACTCGATCTGGAGTCCAAGGGTTTCGTTGATGCCTCTGCATCCTCAAAGTCCAAAACCCTGCACACTTAGTAAAATTGAATCAATAGCACCTGTCTATGTCAATGCAGTAAAACATCATGTCATCTATCATAACGCATCATAATCAAGGACAAATGTTTTAATACCATAATAGTCTAGATCACTTGCAAGGAAGTGTCCTCAAATAATACGTTTTCTCAGTGTGCCAGAGCAGGATGTTACAGTTGGCTCGTTAAGTATACAAATAAAAATGAGGGTATTGAAATAACATTAAAAAATCTATCAATTGATCTTAGGAAAATTGAAAGTAAATTATTCAATATTAAAATCAAGCAAGAACTGATCGTTGCTCCTTTAAGAGAATGTATTCAAGAATGGTTAAACAATACTATAATTAAGATTTATGAGATTCCAACAAAAGCAGTTACAACTGGTTACATAACCAGAACAAGAAAGGATATAAAAGGAACATCATAAATAAAATGGAGAGAGATTCCATAACAATAAGTCTATAACGATGACATACCTTCTTCCTTATCAGAGTCCATCCAATTGTTTTTATTCTTTCATTAGAAAAATACAACTGAATTCTTGTAACTTCATTTTGCCTTCTTTTGAGATCTTATTGTTAGAGTTCTATTCCACATTCTTCATAAATATTTTCTAAATATTTTTTTATGGTCCATGGGAGCCCCAATCCCACTCTATTTATGGAAAAACTCCTTTAAATTTCTAGTATTGTAACAAACGTTAAGATTTTTGAGAAACTCCATAGAATTATTTCGGAATCAATTTTTACTGTATTTTATAAATCTAAGTTTTGAGTAAAACATATTTGAAATCGATTTATCAAAATATTCTTATGATCATAATTATTACTCTTTCAAAGTTCTCTTGTTCATTTGGACCAGTTCATTTTATTTTAAATATGATCAGAAACTTTATTATACTGTGATGGATGTGAGGATATTTTTATTTTCTACAATGTCTCATATTTGAGGTTCCTGGTCCACTTCTCAGGAATTCTCCATATATATTTATTTTTCAGCAACTTGAACATTCTTGAGCTATAAATATTTGGATTTTGTTATTTGAGAAAACCCTATATTATTTTTGATATAAATCTTTAAAGAATATCTTTAGACAAAGAGGATTATCGACTCTATAAAATCGTAGGGGGATTCATACCCTCATGAGGTTGTCGTTTCGATCTTGACAGATTCAAACGCCAACAAGTTCTTAGCCTTGGGAGGCACCTAAGAGTGCTCCAAAATGTTATTGAACATTTATGCATGATGTTGCTGCAACTTCCCAGTTAGTCATAACCTTAACAAAAACTGAAATTGATCACATGAAAAACTATATCAAAATTTAAGAGAGAAAAAAATACTATCTAGGAACTAACTAATAGTGATGAAAACTAGAGAAACAATAGCAGGGTCCTTTATCCCTCTTGGATGGGCCCTAACCAAGAAGAAAAAAGAGCCTAAAACAAACCTTACTAGACTAAAATAAGAACCATATTTATTTCATAAATAACAGTCATACATCAGGAGAAGGAAATCTTTGAGTTCTGTAATGACCCCAATTGTTATGACTACAAGCGAAGCTAAATGCACATTTTTTTTTCTTTAAACAAGAATACAACAACAATTATAGATAAACAACATGTCTAATGGTGAGCCCAATGCCCGCAGAACAGGCGACATACAACTACTAATCCATGACTAGCACAAGAGAAACTGGGTGAAACATGCGTAAATCAATAGATAGAAATGACTACCCGCCCGACACAAACATGACAATGCCTACAAGCTAAAGGACAAAATCCATCGTCCCAACACAACAACCTCGATGGCCAGTAATTGGAAACCTCTACGACACACAAAACAAAAATGAATTAAGGCATTGCAACCAAGTGCCAACATCCATTACAACAAACACCGCCCACATCAGGAAGCATAGACTCCAGCCAGGTTATCTTTTGCCTCTTTCTATCTAGGTGCGCGATGATCCCCTCATCAAGAATCATGTCATCACCAGGCGATAGGCGTGACAATAATCAAGGCGCAAACGACACATCTAGACCAATAACCAAAGAAAATTATCATGCTAGTAGACCGAATAAACTAAAGAAACAGATGACAACTATCCCTAGCACCCAATCGACAGATCAACAAGACGCAAGGAAACCTGACGACTATAAAGTTCCTACAACACACTAAATTCTTGGCGTAATGAAATCTATTGCATCATACATCACTCTGTACACCTTAAAATAATCGATAACAAAACAATTAGCTTAGTGTAATTGGTTTCCAACTCCAATATCGGATGCGTAATTTCCTAAGGATAAATTTGTTATGCTTCAACTTAGACAAATAGGAAACATGCCTTATAAAACAATATAAAACCCCTTTTTTTTTTCTTAAACTGAAAATACTATTTTTTTTAAACTGAAACATTATATAATTTGTTGTCTACTAGATCATTGTTGTCATCATATGAAGGGTTGTCTAACATATCAATATCAATATAAAAACGTTGTACAACATATAAACGATGTCACTATATAAACGCTAAGGATATGGCAATTATAATTTGGCAAGGGATATGTACAGGGATATAATTCATTCATTAAATTATATAAATTCGTTGTCAACTATCTTGGCTGTCATCAACTATTATAAATGCGGTCAATATGTGTAAGTTGTCAACTATATTAAACGCTATCATGATGTGGCAATCCACAGTGTTAGTCGATGTCATGTGAAAACGCAGATATATAATGGTTGATACATTGTAACTCAGTTATGTATTAACGCCGATATATAATTGTGGTCACAAAAATGTAGATATATAATCCAGATACATGGTAAATTATATATATAATGGCTGAGATATAATAACACATGTATTAATTGTTGTCATAAAAATAAAATGTAGATGCATAAATTTGCTATCCCTCTAGGTGTAACTCAATGTCATACATAGCAATAAGAAAATAACAGTTGTCTATTAGATATGTATATTCAACACTGTTTGTCTAATATAAAGATACAAATTCAAGCTGTCTAATCACATTTCTGGGTAAAACGAATCCACGAAACTTGATTGGCCAAACGAAATGGGTAAAGAGAAAATGGCAAAAACGAATTTGGCAAAACCGAACAGGCAAAACAAAATGGGTAAAGGGAAATGGTAAAAACGAATCTGGCAAAACCGAATAGGCAAAACGAAATGGGAAAAGGGAAAATTGTAAAAATTAATCTGGAAAAACCGAATAGGCAAAACGAAATGGGAAAAGGGAAAATTGTAAAAATGAATCTGGAAAAACCGAATAGGCAAAACGAAATGGGTAAAGGGCAATGGTAAAAAAAAATCTGGCAAAACCAGATAGGCAAAACGAAATGGGAAAAGGGCAAATGGTAAAACGAATCTGGAAAAACCGAATAGGCAAAACGAAATAGGTAAAGGGCGAATGGTAAAAACGAAATCATCCAGTCGGGTCCGAATTTTTCTGTCACTCCAGTTTAGTCGTTGGCTGTTTTATTCCTCCCAATAATCGCTACCCAAAATCTACAGCAAGGGAATCGCTGGACCAAATATAAATGCTTTCTAATCTATCTCTAACAATTCGTTGTCAAAATAGTGCTGATATAATGTTGTCTTTAATACATATAAATAATAATGGATTTCTCTGGTGTATCATAGGCATATCACAAGGAAGTTGTTGGTGAACGCGCAGGGGTTACAATGAAATTCGCTATCCAAGATTTATCTTCAACAAATTGATTCGCTAATCAATACAGAATGTGGTCTACTGTTATCACTGACTTGTAAAGGAATTAACACAGGTAGAAGGAATTTCCAAGGTATTTAAAGGTACTTGCTACTGTGATATCGCTGAGGTAAAACCCCCGTGGTAAATTTGCCAAGATGAAATCACAGACACATGAATATATTCGTAGAAACCTGTATGGTTTCACAGCCATAAACTCACAGAGAAATCAATTCGTGCCAATTTCGAAGAGCAGAAATAAATTTTCTTTCACACGATAATAAAATGCTGAGTTTAACATATTAAAAATGTAGAGCATGCCGATTTCGAAGAGTAGAATTAGATTTGCATTCACATGATAGAAAAATGTTGAATTTAACATAAGAAGAACACTGAGTTTTATCACGAAAATTGCAGTCAATAAATAGGGAGAAATCGCAGTAAAAAATGTATAAATAAAGGGTAAACTCGCAAGGTAAATTCGCCAAGGAAATGTAATAAATTGCAGAAAAATCGTGGTTGAATGTATTAAAAACGTAGAGTAGAAATTAAGGGACGCAGAGTTAAAAACGTAGAGGGTATTCAGCGGTTTGTGGATAGGAATGATAACACTACCAGAATTACTCGACACAATAAGTTCCAATGACAATTAATCAGCTAAGAACAATCATCCAGGGTAGACAGCTAGGCAACACTATCCTTCGTTTATCCTTCACACACAGAAAAGTAGGGCATTGTAATTTATAGTTCGCTATGCACCGAAGTGATGACCGTCGATTCGACTCCTAGCCGACTGCTCAGGCATGTACTGAAGAACTAGGGATGAGGATGAAGACCAAGCATAAACTCTTCATAAAAATCAATTAAAACTAACAGGACAGTCACAACATTCAAGGATCAAATGCAAAGTGAATCAAGTCAAGCAGCGATCTTAACGCTATGGGGAAATTTATGTTCTAGGTTAAAATGCTAAGTCAAACATTTTATTTACATAATTAAAAGTACAGAAATGAAAGCGTAAAGTCAATAATAATATACCATGCATAATAAGAGCATGTGTATCGTAGCCCAAGTCGTCCTCTCTGAGCCGTTGTCCCGCGCGCTCCATGGCGCTCCCACTTGTCGATCGATGAAACTTCAACGGTACTTCCCAGCCAATGCTAGGGGTACTCTTCTCCCCCCTTATCCCCCCGAGCCACAAAGGGCCACACACACATAACCAGAAAACAACTAGCTCCCAGCTCACCTCGCAAGACTGAGTTACCACTCCTCACTGAGCTGGGTATCCCAACTCCCACAAGCTAAGTCAGTCAAGTCTAAAATTATGCAGAGTAACATTATGCATGGTAGCAGAAAGCCATCCTTCACCTCCTTCCGTTATATAGAATTTCTAAGTCACTTCTTTCCCAAACTCCCATTTAATTTATTGTTCAATAATTTAGTTCAGAAAAATCATCCCTGTACATGTGTCACCCATCCCCTTCGTTGCACTAGAAATTAGTTTCATTAATTATTTAATTACTCCTATTTCCCTCACCCACTTAAAAGCATTCCTAGAATCGCTCCTAGGTGTCCCCATATTCTCTTACACAATTTAATGAATTTCCCCCTTACTAATTTACTAGTTGAGTACAATTTAGAAAGTTCTTAAAGGCAAGATTCCTTGCTAAGTTGGTCATTCTGCTTTTTTCTTATGTTTCCCCTTTTCTTTATGTTTCCCTCTTTTTCCGTTAGTTTCCTAATTATTTTAAATTTCCCTCTTTCCCTTTTTATCTAAACTCAAATTAATAAGTGTAGAAAATTATCTTTTTTCCCTTTTTCTTTTTAATTAATAAACTTTAATTAGCATGTGTAATAAAACAATCATTCCCTTTTAAAATTTTAAATCCCTCAACAATTTATTCAAGTTTCTTACCCCCCTTTCATCACATGTTTAATGATTATTATTATTATTATTATTATTATTATTTTACCGCAAGTATTACTTTAGACCTAGATTTTAATTGTAGAGGCTGGCCAACATTTTAATAGGGAATTTGTTTTTAAATATTTCTTATCACAATATTAGTTCTAAGGCCATCTAGGTTTATTCACTTATTAGTTAACAACGCGACGTTCCCTTTAGGACGCATTAGGTGCTCCAAGGGTTCCACTCACTTCCTTTTGTTTCCCTTGCGCGACGTGCCATTCAGGATGCACTACGTGCTCCAAGGGTTCCACTTGTCTCATTCCATTTTTCTTGTGCATCGTGCCCTTCAGGATGCATCACATGATCCAAGGGCACCACTCGCCTCTTGACTAACTTGGTAGACATCAAAAACTCCTAGAGTCAATACTCCTCCAGGTGATCTTGTGGGAGACTAAGGGCCTCTAAGGAATAAGGCCCCTGCCTTATTACGCGCCCCTTAGAGTCATCATGAACGACTATCGCAGTCTTCCCTCATGATATCGTGGGTCTTCTCGAACTAGGTAATCGTTAACCTACAGTTCGAGCCATGGTGGGAGTGCTAGTAGGCTATTGCAGGGTTGTTGTCCACACCTCTCCCTCAATGTCTCTGGAAATAGTTCATGATCCCTCTACTCCACACATGAGTCTAGTCGACAAGCTATCGTCAACCTGCATCATCAACAAATCATATCAGAAATAAAATCCTTAATCATAACGTCTAATCAGATGCACATAGGTCATATATATAACAATCAAACCCCAATAGTCCACACCCTAACTCAATCCAAATTTCAAGGGTCTCATCGCCTTTGCATCTTCGATTTCCAAAATCCTTCACACTTAGGAGAACCGAGTCAATAACACTTGTCTATATCTATACAACAAAATAATATGTCATCATATCCATAATGCCTCATATCATAATCAAATTCCCCATAGTATAATAATCTGGATCACTTGCAAGAAAGTGTCCTCAAAGAATAAGTTCGCTCAAGGCGGGCAAGAGCAGGATGTTACATACACCCCCTCTTGTTATAAAATTTGTCCTGAAGTTTCACAGTATATAAGTGTCGAAATAATGTGTATCACAGTATCATAAGTCTATCTATCCAACAAAATGGAAACTATTGGTGCATATCAAATGCATCCTTCGAGGTCGTCGAGTATGGACTATAGTTGTCCCACTAGACCTTGACCTCATCTACTATTTGACGTTGTAGTTTTCGAATGCGATGATCCAGGATGAGGATCAGCTCAACAGTGAGCACACCCTTATCCGACACTTGCAAGGTTCTCAAGTCAAAACATGTGTAGGATCACTAATCATAATGTCTCAAATAGAGACATGAAATACATCATGCATACGCCTCAAGAATTAGGCAAGGCTAGTCATTAGGCTATGAGCCTCTCTTTTCCAAAATATCATAGGATCCCATGAACCTAGGAGATAGTTTAGCCCCTTTTTCCAAACTTGATCGAACTCTTATGTGGTTTCAGCAGCAAAAATACTCGATCGCCACATCATAACTACGGTCGACATGACATGCATCGACATAACTCTTATGTCAATCATGCGCTTCCTTGATCCTTTGTCTTATAGTTTTCATTTAATCTTTCATTACTTGGATCGCTTCCGGTCCCACCAGGACCCTATCCTCAAGTTGATCCCAACTCAAAGGCGTCTGACATGGTCACCGATAAATAAACTCGAAGGGCGCCATCTTAATGGTTCTTTGGTAATTGTTGTTATAAGCAAATTCTACCAGTGGCCAGAATTCTTCCCAACGCTTATGTTGGTCCATCACGTACATGTGCAACCTGTCTTCCAAGGTCTTGTTCATTCATTCGGTTTTCCCGTCAGTCTCAAGGTGATATGCATTACTAAGTTTAAGTTGGGTTCCCAAGGCCTCTTGGAAACTAGTCCAAAATTGCCCAGTAAACATTGATCCTCGATCAGATATAATCCTCTTAGGCATGCCATGCAGCCTCACAATATCACTAATGAAAAATCTAGCTATGTCAGGTGTCTGATATGTCGTACGCACATGAATAAATGAGCACTCTTCATCAAACTATCGACTACCACAAAATCGAGTCATGCCTCCTTTCCATCAGTGGAAATCCAACAATGAAATCCATCGAAATAACCTCCCATTTCGATTTCAGAATAGTGTGTCAGTGTAGTAATCCTGCTGGATGTCTATGTTCATCCTTTACCTACTGACATTCTAGATATCTGGCCACATAGTTAACTATATCTGCCTTCATTCCTTTCTAGAAGAATAAGGGTTTAAGGTCTTCCCTCATCTTCGTGACTCCCGAGTGAGCCATGTACACTACTCTGTGAGCCTCGTTTTAGGATCAAACTCCTCAATACATTGTCTGGTGGTATGTAAATATGATTTTTAAACCTCAATAATCCATCTTCGTCAAACGTAAATCCTTCAAATCTTGGTGCCATCATTGTGTTTTGTCCAATAAAATCCTTCACCTCTTTGTACCAGTTATCGTCATGTTGTAAATTTATAATCCTTTCAGGTAGATTCATCTGAAGCGACAAAACTGAAAATATGTGTGGTCTCTGACTCAATGCATCTGCCACTCGGTTCACTGTTCCTTTTATGTAAGAAACCTTGAAATCATACTCGCTAAGCAATTCTGACCAACATTGTTGTCGTGCGTTTAGGTTGCTTTGCATTAAGATATGTCGTAGTCCACACTAGTCCATATTTAGTTCAAATTTTTGTCCAACAAGGTAGTGTCTCCAAACCTTCAAGGCATAAACAATGGATAAAAACTCCAATTCATTTGTCGCATAGTTCTCCTCATGCCTTCTCATTTCCTCAAGATGTAAGCGATCACTCGATTGTCTTTCATCAAGACTCTACCTAAGCCTTCCCTAGATGCATCAATGCATACCAACAAGTCTACATCCATGTCAGGGACCATTAGTATCGGTGCTATTGTCAACAACTGTTTGAGCCTCCGAAATGATTCTGTGCATTTATCAGTCTGAACAAACTTCTTGTTCTTCTTCTGCAATTATGTGATCAAATTTTCTATCTTCGAAAATCCCTCAAGGAATTGTCGATAGTATCCTTCTAAACCCATGAAGCTACGCACTTATGGGACATTCGGCAACGCGGGCCATTCCATAATAGCCTCGACCTTTGTTGGATCCACAATGATACCTTCGTCGGAGATGACATTCCATAAGTAGTGAATCTTCAATTGATAAAATGATCATTTGGACAACTTCCCATACAATTTGTGCTCTCATAGACACTGTAGTACCAAGCGCAAGTGCTCGCCATGCACTTTCATCATCTGAGAGTAAATCAAAATATCATCAATGAATACTTGGAAGAACTTGTCCAAGTACTCGCAAAACACCCCATTCATACAACTCATAAATACCCATGGGGCGCTTGTCAGTCCAAATGGTAAACAGTAAACTCGTAATGTCTAAACCTTGTCTTAAACCTCGTCTTAATGTCCAAAACACCCATGGTAGTGCGTTCGACTAATCAAGATGCTCCAACCCTTTCCTTTGGGAAGTAATGCTGGTAATGCAGCTCCCCACAATCCAACACATTTTCTTCGATCTAGTATTCTTGGTACCTAAAGTAGAAGTTGAGTTCTAACAATAAGGCCAGACTCAAACTTATTGACCCTAAGTTTCTGGGTAATTTGTTGCAGAGCATACCAAAGAAGCTCCAAAATAGGCCTCATACTTGGGCACCGTGTGACTGCCTTGTCGCAAGGCATCGAACTCGTTAAGATGACACTCAATGAATTCATCAGAAAGATACCTCTCCTTGAACCATTTCTCGAACATTTCCCATGACACGTCGTCGATGACCATGTTCAAAAGTGGAAGGAGCATCTTCTACAATGGAAGAGTGCTCCCCTTTAGTTGAAATACAACCATGTAGACCTCTTGTTGGAGGTCATAATCCCAAAGTGTGAAGCACAACACCTGTCTCTACAACCGTTCCTCGATGGCACAACCATCCGTGATACTCATGGAAACAAGAAATCAACTCTTTCAAGTTCTCAGTGGATGCTAATGGTACTAGCTAGGGCGCGTTGTGGACTCTCAGGGGTGCAGGTACCCTGGCCCCATCTCAGTACCGATCGTGAGTCAAGGCCATTGATATTACCTGGAAGGGCCTTGTTAGAACCATCATCATCCCTTACTACAAGCAAATCCATCCCAAGGACTTATTCTTCCCCTTGGGGTTTGAATCTGAGGGTTCAGGAACTTCTGGAGGTATCGCACCTCCTTCCATGGAACCACATGGCAAAGCTCTGAGGAATCCTCTAAAAGCGATCACCACATGGACCCGTTAATATTTTTAATTAACTCAACGGTTAATAATCATGGGTTTACTGCAGTGGAAATCCTAGCGATCTAGAGTCGCAGGGTTGAACCTGCTCTGATACCATATGTAACGACCCCAATCGTCATGACTACAAGTGAAGCTAAATGCACAATTTTTTTTTTTTTTAATAGGAAGACAACAACAATTATAGCTAAACAACACATATAATAGTGAGCCCCATGCCCACAGAATAGGCGATAGACAACAATGACTCCACAACTAGAAAAATAACAACTGAGTGAAACATGCGTAAATCAATAGATAGAAACGACTACCTACCCGACACAAACATGAAAATGCCTACAAACCAAAGGACAACATCCATCGTCCCGACACAATGGCCTCGATGGCCAGCAACTGGAAACCTCTATGACATGAAAAACCAAAATAAGTTAAGGCATTGCAACCAAGTGCCAATATCAATTACAACAAACACCGCCCACATCGGGAAGCACAAACTCCAGCCAGGTTATTGTTTGCCTCTATCTGTTAGGGTGCGCGATGATCCCCTCATCAAGAATCATGTCGTCACCAGGCAGTAGGCATGACAGTAATTAAGGTGCAAATGACACATTTAGACCAATAGCCCAAGAAAGTTATCATGCTAGGAGACCGAATAAACTAAATAAACACAGGAAGACTATCCCTAGCATCCAATCAACAGGTCAACAAGATGCAAGGAAACTTGATGACTATAACATTCCTGCAACACACTAAATTCTTGGTGTAACAAAATCTATTGCATCATACATCACTCTGTACACCTTAAAATAATCGATAAAAAAATAATTATCTTAGTGTAATTGCTTTCCAAATCCAATATTGGAGGCGTAATTTCCTATGGAGAAATTCGCTATCCTTCAACTCGGACAAATAGGAAACATGCCTTTAAAACAATATAAAACCCCCTTTTTTTTTCTTAAACTGAAAATGCTATTTTTTTTTAAACTGAAACATTATATATTTTTTTGTCTACTAGATCATTGTTGTCATCATATGACGGGATGTCTAACATATCAATATCAATATAAAAACGTTGTACAACATATAAATGATGTCACAATATATAAATGCTAAGGATATGGCAATTATAATATCATAAGGGATATGTACAGGGATATAATGCATTCACTAAATTATATAAATTCATTCTCAAGTATCTTGGTTGTCATCAACTATTATAAACATGGTCAATATGTGTAAGTTGTCAACTATATTAAACACTATCATGATGTGGAAATCCAAAATATTAGTTGTTGTCATGTGAAAACACATATATATATATTCATTGATACATGGTAACTCAGTTATGTATTAACAACAATATATAATCGTGGTCACAAAAATGTAGATATATTATCCAGATACATGGTAAACTAGATATATAATGGTTGAGATATAGTAACATAGGTATTAATCGTTTTCATAAAAGCAAAATGCAGATGGATAAATTTGCTATCCATCTAGGTGTAACTCGTCGTCATGCACAACAATAAGAAAATAATAGTTGTCTATTAGATATGTATATTCAACATTGTCTGTCTAATATAAAGATACAAATTCAAGTTGTCTAATCACATTTCTATGTAAAACGAATCGACAAAAATGGATTGGCCAAACGAAATGGGTAAAGGGAAAATGGAAAAAATGAATTTGGCAAAAACAAATAGGCAAAACGAAATGGGTAAAGGGAAATGGTAAAAATGAATCTCGCAAAACCGAATAGGCAAAATGAAATGGGAAAAGGGCAAATTGTAAGAATGAATCTAGCAAAAATGAATAGGAAAAATGAAATGGGTAAAGGGCAATGATAAAAACGAATTTGGAAAAACCAAATAGGCAAAACGAAATGGAAAAAGGGAAAATGGTAAAATGAATCTCGCAAAACTGAATAGGCAAAAATAAATGGGTAAAGAGTGAATGGTAAAAATGAAATCATTCAGTCAAGTCCAAATTTTTCTGTCACTCCAGTTTAGTTGTTGGTTGTTACGCTGAAAGGCGTACACCTATTGATAATGGGAAGATTTAATAGGGGTTTAGTGCTTAATAAGTTTTCTATGGACATGATTAAATATGGCTGGAATATTCTTAGTAGTCACAAAAAATAAATGGTTGTAATTTCAATCATTAACTTCCTAGCTATTATAAAGACATCTGTTTATGTGTTTACTTTTTTACATTTACCTAATCATATTCAAAAATTACTTTGATAGCTAACTGATTGCCACGTAAGTGATTAACATAAATTAAAATATTAACACCAAATAAATGAAGCTCAACTGTTTATTTGTTAAACAATAATAAAATTTAATATATTCTTTTAAGAATTCTTTAAATCTTATCAGCCTTTCAGCGTTGATCAGCCACAATTATGTGGTTGTGCTAGTTTTATTCCTCCCAATAATTGCTACCAAAAATCTACAACAAGGGAATCAGTGCACCAAATATAAATGTTGTCTAATCAATCTCTAACAATTCACTGTCAAAATAGCATTGATATAATGTTCTCTTTAATACATATAAATAATAAGGGATTTTGCTGGTGTATCACAGGCATATCGCAAGGAAGTTTTTGGTGAACACAGAGGGGTTACAATGAAATTCGCTATCCAAGATTTATCTTCAACAAATTGATTCCCTCATCAATCCAGAATGTCGTCTATTGTTATCACTGACTTGTAAAGGAATTAACATAGGTAGGAGGAATTTGCAAGGAATTTAATGGTACTTGCTTCTGTGATATCCCTGAGGTAAAACCCCCATGGTAAATTCACCAAGATGAAATCGCAGGCACATGAATATATTCGTAGACACTTGTATGGTTTCACAACCATAACCTCATAGAGAACGCAATTCGCAGAGATGATATAAATTTGCCATCATATGATATTAAAACGTCGAGTTAACATATTGAATACACAGAGCATACCAATTTCGAAGAGCATAAATAAATTTTCTTTCACACAATAATAAAATGTTGAGTTTAACATATTAAAAATGCAGCGCATGGCAATTTCGAAGAGAAGAATTAGATTTTCATTCACATGATAGAAAAATGTTGAATTTAACATAAGAAGAACGTTGAGTTTTATCACAAAAATCACAATCAATAAATAGGGAGAAATTGCAGTCAAATATGTATAAATAAAGGGTAAATTTACAAGGTAAATTCACCAACGAAATGTAATAAATTGAAAAAAATCATGGTTGAATGTATTGAAAACGCAAAGTAGAAATCAGAGGATGTAGAGTTAAAAACGCAGAGGGTATTCAACAGTTCGTGGATAGGAATGATAACAATAGAAGAATTACTCGACACAAGAAGACGCAATGACAATTAATTAGCCAAGAACAATGAACTGGGGTAGACAACTGGGAAACACTATCCTTCGTTCATCATCGATGCACAAAAAAGTAGGGCATTATAATCTATATGTCACTATGCACCGAAGTGAGGACCATCGATTTGGATCTTGGCTGACTGCTCAGGAGTGGACTGGTGAACTAGGGATGAGAATGAAGACTAGGCATAAAATCTTCATAAAAATCAATTAAAACCAACAGGAACAGTCACATCATTCAAGGATCGAATGCCAAGGGAATCAAGTCAAGCAGCGAGCTTAAGGCTATGGGGAAATTCAAGTTCTTGGTTAAAATGCTAAGTCAAACATTTTCTTTAGATAATTAAAAGTACATAAATGAAAGCATAAAGTCAATAATAATCTACCATGTAGAATAACAACATCTATACCATAGCTCAATTCGTCCACTCTGAGCTGTTGTCCCACATGCTCCGTGCCGCTCCCTCTTATTGACCGATGAGACTTCACCAATACCTCCCATCCAATTCTAGGGGTACTCTTCTTCCCCCTTAGTCTCTCGAGCCATAAAGGATCTATGCACACTGAACCAGAGAATAGCTAGCTCCCAGCTTGCCTCGCAAGGCTGAGCTACCACTCCTCACTGAGTTGGGTATCCCAACTCCCATAAGCTAAGTCAGTCAATTATAAAAATTTGCAGCGTAACGCTACGCATGACAACAGATATCCATCCTTCTCCTCCTCCCTCCTTTATATAGAATTTCTAAGTCACTTCTTTCCCAAATTCCCATTTCATTTATTGTTTAATAATTTAATTCAGAAAAATCCTCCCTGTACATGTGTCACCCATCCCCGTCGTTGCACTAGAAACTGGTTTCATTAATTATTTAATTACTCGTATTTCCCTCACCCACCTAAAAGCATTCCTAGAATCACTACTAGGTGTCCCCATATTCTCTTACACAATTTAATGACTTTCCCCCTTACTAATTTACTAGTTGAGTTCAATTTAGAAAGTTCTTAAAGGAAAGATTCCTTTCTAAGTTGGTCATTCTGTTTTTTCCTTATGTTTCCATTTTTCTTTATGTTTCCCTTTTTCTTTATGTTTCCTCCTTTTTCCCTTAGTTTCTTAATTCTTTTAAATTTCCCTCTTTCCCTTTTTATCTAAACTCAAATTAGTTAGGGTATAAAATTATCTTTTTCCCCTTTTTCTTTTTAATTAATAAATTTTAATTAGCATGTGTAATAAAACAATCATTCCCTTTTAAAATTTTAAATCCCTCAATAATTTGATTTTAATAATTTAGTCAATTTCTTACCTCCCTTTCATCACATTTTTAATAATGATTATTTTTATTTTTATTTTTTTACCACAAGTATTACTTTAGACCTATATTTTAATTTTCGGGCCTGGGCGACATTTTATTAGGGAGTTTGTTTTTAAACCTTTCTTATCACAATATTAGTTCTAAGGCCATCTAGGTTTATTCACTTATTAGTTAACAACACGACGTTCTCTTCAAGACACACTATGTGATCCAAGGGTGCCACTCACCTCCTTTTGTTTTCCTAGCATGACGTGCCCTTCAGGATGCACTATGTGCTCCAAGGGTGCCACTCACCTCATTCTATTTTTCTTATGCGACATTCCCTTCAGGACGCATCACATGCTCCAAGGGTTCCATTCGCCTCTTGACTGACTTGGTAGACATAAAAAACCCCTGGAGTCAATACTCTACCAGGTGATTTTGTGGGAGACTAAAGGCCTCTAAGGATTAAGGCCCCTGCCTTATTATGTGCCCCCTAGAATCATCATGAGTGATTATCGCACTCTTCCCTCATGGGATCATGTGTCTTCTTGAACTAGGTAATTGTTAACCTATATTTCAAGCCATGACGGGAGTGCTAGTAGGCTGTGGAAGGGTTGTTGTCCACACCTCTCTCTCAACGTCTCTGGTAGTCATGCATGACCCCTCTAATCCACATGTCATTCTGGTCGGTAAGCTATCGTCAGCCTACATCATCAACAAATCATGTCAAAAATAAAATCCATAATCATAACATCTAATCAGATGCACATAGGTCATATATACAACAATCAAACCCCAATAGTCCACTCCCTGACTCGGTCCAGCATCCAAGGGTCTCATCGATGCCTCTGGATCCTCTAGGTCGAAAATCCTACACACTCAGGAGAACCAAGTCAATAGCACCTGTCTATATCAATACAACAAAATAACATGTCATCATACCCATAATTCCTCATATCATAATCAAATGCCCCATAGTATAATAATCTAGATCACTTGCAAGAAAGTGTCCTCAAAGAATAAGTTTGCTCAAGGTGGGAAAGAGAGGGATGTTACATACACCCCCTCTTGTTCTAAACTTTGTCCCAAAGTTTCACAGTATATAAGTACCGAAATAATGTGTATCACAGTATCATAAGTGTATCTATCCAACAAAATGGAAAATGTTGGCGCATATCATATTCATCCTTCGAGGTCGTCGAGTGAAGTGAGATCGGAAGAGCGTCGTGTAGGGAAAGAGTGTAGATCTCGGTGGTCGCCGTAT
>CBVK0100670348.1:0-16181 GCA_900067695.1 Picea abies
TTGGGTGAATCATTTTTAGAATAGCGAATATGTTTTTGGGAAAAACCATGAAAAAATAGCCCATGAGCAAAATTTAGCCCCTAAAATCATCCCTGGCTTCAGAACCTGTTGACCTGGTGTCCTGAGAAGGGGTAGTGGCTATTTGCTCTCCTTGTAGTACCTTGGGTAGGATATTTCACCTGTGCTTTTGAAAACTAACAAAACCATCTTGTTGATATGGGGATAGGCTATGGAATTTGTCCTACACCTCCTCATAAGACCTAACTCCCCTGAATATTTCATCATACGGGGATTTTTCGTGCACATATATTTTCATGTTGAACTGGGCTAGGTGGTTTTCCAAAATCCTACGTGGATCGTGTCTTTTGAGCTCAATTTAAACCAATTTGACATCTTCCAGAGCCGCAGCCTCCACTTTCGAGTGACCAAAATATAGTAATGAAAACAGGCCAACCTGAATAGGGAAAGTTGGCCATACCTTTTTTTGTGTTGCCTTCAGTTCCTTGTTGATGCCTCATGTTACTGTCTGGTAGGCCACTTCTCTGCATACCATTCAGTCTGGTAAGAATAGTGGGAGAGCATAGGGAGCAACCGAGCACCCAAAAACCCTGATGTAGGAAAATTTCTCGTTAATAAACCAATCTTCTAGCTTACCCAGGTTTCCCATAATCTTGTCTGAAATTCGAGGAGGTGGGTGGCCATACAATAAACCAATCTTCTAGCTTACCCAGGTTTCCCATAATCTTGTCTGAAATTCGAGGAGGTGGGTGGCCATACAAGGCTATATGAAATGGAATCACCACATTGTGACAGATTTCATAAAAGAAATCATTGGCATTTTCTTCCCATAGCTTGGAATGATAGAAATGAATGGCCTCAGCACTGGATGGGGTCCAGCTCCAATTCGTCAATGGGAAAGGCATCACAAAAAAGATGGCATTCATGATAAATGCTGACATGTAGAAGGGGGTGGGTTGTCCTTTTGACTTTCATGTTTTATATTCTGCAATCTCATTGGCCAAGTTATCGGACAACATTTTGGCCCAATTGAAAGTGAAACCCTCTTCTACTTCGTGCATGATGGATACCCATTCCAGCGAGAAGTGAGAAGGGCTCTTCTTCCCGAATAATTGACATAGAATCACGGCTACATACACCATATGGGGGTCCAAATATGTTGTGGCATATAAACCATGAGCATCAATTTTAAATCTCTTTGGGTGCCCCCACCAACACTTGATTATATCGGGAAAGTTCATGTCATACTGGACACACTCCTTTTTCTCGAACTCCAGAATGAATGCAACATTGAATGTATATCTAGGATTAGGGGATAGTTTATACATTACTTGCATGTGTTATGGTCGGAAAGAGCCAACAACGAACTTCTGATGATTGACGATGCTCCTAGTATGGATGTCAGCATGCTCCAAAGCCTATCTTATCATTCCGTTGTAAGGCATGAGCCTCGACTATGCCGCTACTTTGTGCAGCTCCGACTGCGCTATATGTCTGATTATAGTTGTATAAGTATCGCCCTCCTCTTCGGAAAAATTCTCGAGACAGTTTATGATTTCACGCTCTAAAATATCGAACACCTGTGTCCAAGTTATAACAGTGTATGTGGCTCACGGTGTTGTGTCTGACAGAACGTCCACATTTGGGTTTGAATCCTCACCCGCCGCATCAGGCCTTTTTGTCATTTTTCGTGGTGCCATAAATTCTAAGGAGACATAGTGAAGTTACCTGTTTACAGAGAAAACTCGTGAATCCTTCAAACAGATAAAGCTTGCTAATTGCATAAAGTGAAAATGAATTCGAAATCGAAGTGCTTTTATTCAAAACAGAGTCATCGCTTTTCGTATAACCTCACTAACGGAAAATTTATTAACGTTTGAAGGGAAAGTATACCTGGCAATCCACAATCTACATTTGAATCACTATCCTTAAATAGTCATAAATGTCACCAACACTTCAACGGTTTGCGTTCGAAGGTTTTCTATGTGACAGAGTAGTAACCTCTCGAATCTCGAATCTGTGAAAAAATTAATCTTTGAATAATCACTTTTAATTCATCATGTTTAAGATGGTGCGTTAACTTCAAGTGTTTCGGGAGTTCGGACTTCGGGGACTTTCAATGTATCTCGAGAGGGACTTTCTAAAACCTGAAATGCGAACAAATTAATTATCTGGTAATTTATTTTAAGTCCTAATTAACTACATTTAACTCGAAGTATTTCCAGAGTTCAGGATTCAGAAACTTCAAAATATCATCCAGGGGAAACATCCAAAAACTGAACTACGAAGTTATTGATTATGTTTAACTTAGTTATTTAACATTTAATACTTTGGTATTTTGATATTTCGGTGATTCGTGAATTCATTCTTCGTTAAAATCCTGAAGGATTATCTCCCGTAGTGACATGTTATAGACTGTGTCATTATGACGTGTTGAGGAAAAGGGAGGTTCCATGTGTCAACTCGGGAAAGACTCGGAAGGTACACATGTCCTTCGACTTGTGCCCTTAAAAAGGTTTAGGAAAATCAACAAGCAGACCCTTTCAGGTTTCGAAGCTTCGGGTTTTTATTGTTAAGACTTATTGCAACATCTGAAACACAAAGCTCCAAAATGACCGTTATAGATTTACCTCTTTAAAATTTAGGCGGCTCCAAAACTCCGAAGCTATTAGGATCGTTCGATCAAAAGGAAAAACTCGTCAACAATGGATGTCATTCACGCCTTATTATTTACCAACCAACAAAGAAATATGATTTAAAATTAAAATGGCACTTACCAATTTTTTTTTTCTTCGGGTAGAATTATACTTTCATGAGGTGAAAAGCCTAGGGCTCAAAAGTTCAAAATTGTATGTGTTCCAACAAGTCTGATATGTCATGATGAAAATCACTTTCTTCACAATGTATCACAACCTCAGAAGTTTTCCAATATTGAGATGTATCGCATTAGCATAAAATTTTGAAGGTCATGACACATCACAAACGATGAAAAATTTTGATGTTGCAAAACACTAACTTTTTCTAGAATTTTCCAAGTCTTTTTGTATCGCAACGAAGAAAACTTCCATGCAATGTGATGTATCGTACCAAATTAAGTTTCTATGTACCATATCACACCAAAACATGTTATCATGCAATGTTATAAAGTATGATTTCACAAGTTTTTCAAGGTGGTGACAAGGTAAATTTGCTCAAACGGGTTTAAAAAAAGGATTAGAAGCAACTTATAAGTGATCCAGATTGGATCATCATCTTATTTTTCATCTATCTCGATGTTTTATGGGTGAAAATATTGGGTGAATCAACTTGCAGATCCATTTTAGTAGCTAGTCCCAATTTGGAAATATGGGTCCAAAAAACCATATCAAATATTCCATATCCATTTTGAGGCATCAAATGACACTTTTTTATGGTCCAAACCTTACTATGAAGCAGGCGGTTATATTCTACACACCAAAACCTTTCCAATGGTGCAATAATTGCCTCAATCGAAGTTTGTATGTGAAAGTTGTGCCTCCTGCAAGTTGACCTATTGTATTGATCATGTTGGGTATGTGTTATATTCTTTACACGACTAGACTTAGTGTCCGCGTTGTGATGGGTGTGAAGGGAAGGTCATAGCAGGGGGGCCGCTAGCCCCCCCTACCTGAAGGATCACAGGGGGGTGGAGCCCCCCTATCTTAGGGGTTCATAGGGTGGAGGGAGCAACCCTGTGCGATGGTTCAAGGGCAACGGCCTAAAAAAAAAATGGCATTTTTAAGTGGTTTTTCGGCGCATGGTTTTCTAATTTTGGTTAAGGAATTAGGGTTATTGAGTAATTTGGGTCAATGAATTAGGGGTTTTGGATGTCATGGGATCCTATATATATTATTTTAAACAATGAAGACATGGCGAATATAATATTAAAGGTGCATCTCTAAATAGGTTGTTGGTTTTTCAGGTTTGGGTTTCCAAGGTAAAATATTTATGTGATCTGTGTGTGTGTGTGTGTGTCATTGTGTCTTTTCTGTTTTTATTAAGAATTTGTTTGCAATAATTAATTGTACAAGGTTAAAATATACATATCACCATGGTGTGACTGGATTCCATGGCATCCTATATTATTTAAACATGTGGGGCTAGACACGTAGTGGATTTTATAGAACATTCTAGAAGGTCCAAACCTGATCACTAATTGAGGGTTGAGGACGTCAATACCTTCACCCTAGACGGCTATTGGGATATGTTAAATACTCGGCCGCTAGGAGGAGAAGGGGTTCCATTCTTTTCCATTGTATCTTGTTCCATAGCTGAGAGTGGTATTTTTATGAGCATAACAGAGGATGATAGATTTTGTAGCATCCATGTAGCCATAGTGTCAAAGACAACTCCATGGAGAGTGTCTTTCTTTGTGCTTGCATTTGAAGAAAAGAGAGAAGAGCGGCCTCACCTTCTAGTTAGATTTTCTCCTGTATTGGGTTTCCTATGTTATATCTTGTGTTTATTTTTGGATAGTGTGTGAGTATTTATTTCTATTTTCTATTTTTGCATTTCAGTTATTTCATACATTTAAGCAAAAAGTATCAATAATTAAAGAATCTGAGATCTAAAGGAAACTAACCTTCACAATAAATATTTCAGTAATTTTATTAAATCTATTGTGACGAACTATCTAGTGGAATATACACGATAGTTTGCAGATCACTAAAGATTTGTGAGATCTTTGAAGAAAGTCAAAAACTTGTTCACTTTGAAATCTTTTCTAAATTATCTCAACTCAAAGATAAGTCGATTGAGGTTCAAAAGTCTAAAAAAGGAAGATTCTCAATCATTTTTTCCTTCTTCAAATGACAAAGATGAAAAGGTATGGAGAAGTTGTTTCTTGCTCAATAAAATGCTATGTTCCAATGTGCAGAGGGTGATCAATTTCACCTAATAGCATGGGGAGGCATAGTTCAAAATTAGACAATTAAGGTTTTCTCTATGAGAAATAAATCAACAATTCATGTTTATGAGAAATAAATCAACAATTCATGTTTGATCATAATGAAGATAACGAAAAATGACATGCGATCTTCACTATTATTATGAATGGCACACGTGCCTCTCATCAATATGATCAAAATGACACATGCAATATAAATAATATATGAGAACATTCACATGCAATATATAATATATGGAGACATCTACCGTGTGGACCACTAAAATAATATGTGGTGAAACATAAAAAGAATTAGTCACTAGTTGTATATGTTAAGAGAAGGGTTGTATGAAGACCGTGTCATGTCATAAATACCACAACAACCCATAAAACCTATAATAGGAATAACATGGTATTACGTGGTGGAACTCATTTAACCACCTCAAAATAATATAACTTAAACTCAAATTGCCCCTTTATGAAGTGACTATTAAAAAGTTTAAAATCCAAATTAAGTGAGCTTTTGTTAATTATAAAGTGTAAGTAGGTTTTTATAAAGGAAAATGGAGGTTATGGTTTCTATTCCTGCGCACTCTAATGTGTTGTTACAGTTAAGTTTTGTTATTCTCTAAAGCATTGTGACAACTATATGTTATTCTCTAAAGCATTGTGACAACTATATGAAATAACGAAACAACATTATTTAAAGCATTGTGACAATTATATGAAACAAGATTATGCCATCAGCATACCTGCCGTCGCAATTGAAGGATGACCATTTGTTGTTTGAGAGTTCAATGCATTCAATTCAATGTTAGTGTTTGCCTCAATGCATTCAATGTTATCATATTTAGGACCGCTGCAATTGCAAAAATTGTTCAACACATTAAACTGGGTTGTGAATCCTATCAAAGTTGTCGTTGGTTCAATGCATTCAATGCTAGCGTTTGGCTCAATGCATTGAATGTTATTATATGTAGGACTGTCGCAACCGCAAAAAATTTCCAACACATTTAACTGAATTGTGAATCTCTTCAAAGCCATAGTCGGCTTGACAATAAGAGTGCAAATCATTTGACCAATGATATGATAGATAATTCCCTTTTAAAATTATAAGGAAATAAAGTAATTCATTTGACAATGTAAAACTTTGAAAATTTTGAAAAATGTTTGGTCAACACTCAAACTAATACTTAATCAATGAAAATCGAATGCTATATATATGCCTAGCTGCAAGTATAATAGCATAACAACATTATTTAATTCATTGTGCACATCCGAAGTGAATGATTGAAAATGCATTTTTAACACTAACAAGTGGGTTTTAGTGATAAGCATAAAGTGACTTTATATTAAAAAGTACAACAATATTTATAATAAAAAGTAAAGTAAGCTTGGGTTCTATTCTTTCCCACTACAAAGTTCTACTATAACTATGTAAAAAAACAAACCAACACCACTTAACTTATTGTGTATCTCTGAATGAATGATTAAAAAGGATTTTTTCAACTCTAATAGATGGGTTTAGCACTAGAGAAAAAGTAAAATGAATAATTAAAAAAGGAAATGAGCTCTTGGGTGTAAAAGACACCAAAGTTAGTTCTAAGAAGCCACTTAAAAAAAATATAGTAGCACCAAATTAACTCCAATTTTGGTAGGAGTATAAGAAGCTTCTAATTTAACAAAATGATAAAGCAAGAATTCTTATCGGTTGACAAAATTTTTGATGTAACCAATTTTTGAAGTTCATGTATCTCTCCTTAGTTTATAAAAAAGACAAAATTTTCATTGTAAAGCATTAGAGGTTCAAATCAATAGCAAAGGAAGAAAAAATGGAGCAAAGAGACCATTAGAAACCGAATATCTACCCAAGGACACCACTATTTATATAGAAACAATAAATTATATTTATATTCTTTCTTCCATCATTATCATTCTTTCTTGATGACCAAGAGGTATATTGTAACCATTTATATGATCCCAGATGCCAAGTTAGCTCAGGAAAGAGACTTAGTTCCCTCTTGAGATTGAATCCATGTCATTTTGGAAGATATTTTAATGAAGAATTTCATAGCACTAGTGGTGAATCAACCCCTCTATGAAATTCTACCTTAGCTTTTAAGGAATGATTGACAACATAGGTGAGCTAAGCCCCCAATGCCATTTCTTTTCTTCTTGGGAATATTTTTATATAATGGGTAGTTAGAAAAACCCGATATAGAGATAAATCAACTTGACTTATGGGACTCATTTATGTTATTTGTTAGAATGGAAGAATTTTGTGTAAATTAGGTTCTAGTTATGTTGCATTGATGAAACAAAGGTTTCCAACCATTACTCTTGCATTTGTTGTGTCAATTTTCTTCATGGGTATTCAATTAAACTTATTGGACCTATTTTAAATTCCCAATAAGTATATTGTTTAGAATTTTTGGCCATGAGAAAGAGTTCATAAACAACCCTCCCTTAAACACAAATACATCCCCCCCAAGTTATTAATTAACTGGAATTTTATTATGGTTCATGTGGTTTCCAAGATCATTTCTATGGACATGATATATTATATCTTCATGTTGTTTGGCTTCTTTGTCACTCCCAGTACTATAACTCAAATATATGTTTTTAATGTTTCTAGGTTGTAACAATGTTATCTTCTTGAAACTAAACATATGCATTCAAAGAGGATATTTGTTCATCATGGGTACTCCCCTTCTAACCTAAGAGTCAGCTTGAAGGTCTAAAGTGGTATAGAAATTTTCCCTACACACATTATGCTTGGACATTTTTCCTTGTGAATAGAGTATGAAGAAACTAGAGGAAAACAAGTGTAAGGGCTTATTTGGTGTTACATTCAACAACTACATGCAATGGATTCATACTAGAGGTCTAATACTTTATGTATTTTAAGGCCTCAATCCTTGTTGACCATGATTTTAAACCTAAGATCTTCCTGTTAAACTCTAGTGACTTGATATGGATAAAATAAAAAGGGTTTAATGTGGGTTTTAGTGTTGTGATTATCTTTTATATGCTATATCTATTTGAATGTTGACTTTGTTTTGTTGTAGAAACATCATATTACAACTTATAAGGTTAAAGGAAAATTATATCTTCCTCTTAATTTGTAGTGAGAATGGCAATTTATTCAATTTTGTCCTTGTTTAGAAGTAAGAAAGTTTGAGGTCCACCTTCATTTGAAAGGAATTTTTTAATCCTTTCTAACCTAATCAAGAAATAATCCTAATGCAAATTCTCTATAGTTGGTTGTGTGAGTTCCAAATGTGATAAATGAAGTAGGTTTATTTTCTGGTATCCATGAGATCTTGAGAAGCAAATCTTTAACTAGAGAAATGGAGTATCTAATTAATATAGAGTATCCATACCATGGTAATAAATTGAATTGTTGATGCCTGATGGCATTTTATTCTCTAATGTAACTTATATTGGTAGAGTTTTTGACCAAAAGTTTACTTCTTGGTTACAAAGTTTTTTTTTTACCCCTAATCAATTATTTTCCATCCATATTTTACAATAAAAAATTAAAGATCTAGTTGTTCATAGTAAAGTTAGTAACTACAAAAAATAGTTTAGAAATGCCACAAATATATTAAAGAGGATATTGAAGATAATTTTCACTAGTGTGCACCTCTAACCCTAGGAAATATCACCCTAGTTCTCATCCTTGTTTGGCCTTTTGACCATGGCTTCAAGGGGAGGGTGAGCCATGCAATTTGCCCTACCCTCTTAGTGGACGTCAAATCCTTTTAATAATTGATATCTTCATTGAACTATTTTGGTAAGAATACTCATCCATCATGTTTTGTGAAGAGAGTGAAGGACATCCCTAAAGTAAAGCACATCCATTGACTCCAAGATTGAAAGTTGTTTCCATGGTAGAGTGTTCCCTAGTTGGGAAGCTCACTATGTTATGCCCCTCGCCAAAATATATGGATCGTTGGGTTCAAAAGAACTAGTCACCCTTAATCAATGATTATCTCTCCCATTTATTTAGGGAAGGGAATTATGCGTCTTCCTTTTTTAAGTCAAAGAGGATAAGGACCTTATCTTAAGAAATTACCCCTACTTCATGGGACCAAGGGGGATATATTTGAGTGGATGGACATTGTATTTTTATCTATAGGTTTATCTATCCTCAATAGTCCCTATTTGGGTGAAGCTACCTCATCTTTCTCTTAATTATTGGAATGATGGATCTTTGGAGGCCATAGGAAAGTCTACTAGTAAATATGTAGACAAGTCTAATCCAAAAGGAATGTTCACATGTGCTCAAAATTTGTGTTGAAGTGGACTTGGAGAAAGGCCCCATAGAGGACATCACTCTCTCCTTGGATAATTGGAGTCATCTGAAAAATTTGGACTATGAACATCTTCCTTTTAAGTGCAATAAATGTCATGAATATGAGCATTTTTCCAAGGACTGTAAATCTCAATCCACTATGTAGCCTCTAAATTTCAATACCAATGGAAATTATTCAAACAATCTACCAAATCCAATCACACCTCTATGATTTTAGTTTTGAATCCCCCTCTTTTGTCCATTGTATCCTTTAGAAAACATCCTCCTTCATATAGTCACTATATGGCTCCCTCTATCCTAAAATCATTAGCTCCATTTTCCTCTTTGATCATAGATTAAAAAAACTTACTCTATTATTTTTTTAGGAAAATAAACAAAAAGAAAGTATCATGTTGGATGTTTGTAATAATCACTAGAAGAGTAGTAGTAGAGTCAATGTTAGTTGCAAAGGGAATTTTAAGGGTTACACACACTCGAGGACCAATCCCTTCTAGAGATACAATAATACTACTTGACCCAACACTATATATTCATCAAGTTCTTGTGAAAGTAATCATGTAAAAAGATCTAGGTTTTCAATATTTATGCACTTTTCCATTATAGAGAAAAGTAGGTATGTTGGAACTCCCTAAAGGATTTTTCAGAACCTATTCCCATGAATGATAGGGTTCTAGTCAGGGCTATGAATATGGTTCTATCTCTAGAGGAGAAATGAGGGGGCATGCACATTCAATATCCAATAAGGGAATTAGTAGATGACATCATGTCTGATTGGAACTTGTTCGATCCAGAACCCTACAAGGGTAAATATGCATGGATGAACAAGAAAAATGGACTAGGATTTATTGTTGAATGTCTTTATCAATTTTTAGTTCAAATCCTCAATGACTATCTGTAACTCTTCTCTCATATTCTCCCTATTGCCACCTAATATCACAAGCCTATTTTACTAGCATTCCTTTGTGACCTAGAATCTGGCCCAATCCCTTTTAAATTCACCCCTTTATGGATCCAAGACCCCCAATCTCTTTAGGTGATCAAAGATGCTTGGAACATCCCTATGCATGGATCACAATCCTTTGTGCAGGAAAGAAAATTTGAAGAAACAATAGAAAACTAACAACTTCGGCATGGAAACATTTTATCTCTCCATCAAAAGAATGAGAAGATTTGTAGTAGAAATTGAGTTCCATTCAAACCAAACATCACAAAAAGTGATGCTCACCACACTTGAATAGGAGAGATAGCTAGTGAAAACGTTTTACTAGACCTATAGAAAAGAAGAGGAAATGTAGAGGTTAAAATCTAGAAGCTTATGGCTAAGAGAAGGAGATATGAATACCACCTTCTTCCAAAAGTAAGTGAGAGTAAGGAAAATATGGAATCAAGAGAAAGAAATAACATCAAAATAGGGGTTAAAGATTAAATCCTTTGAGAAAATAAAGGGGAAAATTATGACCATTTTAAGTGGCTCTACTCGAAGAATTCACCTTCGAATGAGGCAATAGAGTAAGAGTTAGTGATGGCGCGACGCTCCAACATACCCCGCAGGGTCTCTGCACCTGACCTCCTGGTCTTCAAGGATCGCTCAGTGTTCCCTTCTGAGTCGAAGTGGCTCTTTGGACTCCCAAAGGAATCCCTGTGAAAAACTCGATCCACAGGTCCTTTCTTCACCCTGTCACAGCTTCTACACGCACCTGTGACTTTTTCCCAACTCAGTTTCAGGTTTTCGTCCTTCTTGATGTCAAGAGTTCCTGTACTCTCGAATTCCCGATCTCCGATGAGCTCTCTTCTGGCCTTAGCCACTTCCTGGCTAGACTCTCTAGTCCATGTGACTAGTTCTCATAAGACCGCAACCTTATCACCTTATCGAAATTCGGGGTTTCGCGATCCTCGGTGTCACGAACCTCTGTCCCCTTGAATCCCCGATCACCAATGAGCCAATTCACCGATGCACACCCTTTACACGTCTTATCCCCTTCTGGCTATGCTCTGGTCCATATGACTGCTTTCCATAAGACCGCAGCGTTATCTTCTTTCGGGATTTTGGACTTCGAAATCCCGATGTGCTCCAATTCCCGTTAGCCCTCCAGGCTAGACTCTTGGTCCACGTGACCTCCCCCTATATGACCGCAGCCATACCTCCTCATCGGGGTTTCAGACTTTCCAATGTCAAAACACATATGTCCTCGGGATTCACGATCCCTCGAATCTCGATTCTTCGCTATGCTGACAGCTGGCTCCCACAATGGCACTTCCCTCCTTATAGGGGTTTCGGACTTCGCGATTCCGAAATTCTCAAACCTCTTGTCACCAGGATTTCCGATATCCCGATGACCAAAATGTCGATAGACGACTTCCTGTCGGGACTTTCCTCGATGGCTTCGTTTGCTGCCATGCGTCCTCCTCTGATGGATGTTCCTAATTAACTCTCAGGATTTCAAGACTTATGATGTCTCGACTTTCACGACCTTAAGAACTCCGATATCCCAAATGTCGATATACCGACTCTCTTCGGATTTCTGACACCTGTCTCCCCAAACAGACGGCTCAGATTATATCGAGGTTTTCACTATGGACTTCCCCGATCTCCTGTCCACGGGAATGCCAATGTCCCGAATCCCGATGCCTCGATCTCCGCCATGTGTCCCCACTAACGGACAACTCAAATCAGTTCCGGGTAATTCCCCATGGAAATTCCCAATTCCTTGTCCTCGTGACTCCCGATGGTAAACCTCGTGCAGCTCCTGTCCGATCCAACGGTTGACAGGATTTCTAAATGAGATCCAATGGCTCACGATCTCTCCCTTCTGTGCGCTTCTCCTAAGCTTCTCCTGGACGTAGAAACCAACGGTCCAGATCTCTTTTCTCTGTCGATTCGACGGCTGCTGTGCTCCCTCCTGAGCCTGCACACTTAATTCCCAACCTTGGGAGAATCCAAGTCCTCAAAGGCCTCGACCTTTTCTTTGTCTCCGTGAACTCCACAACTATGAGTTCTCGACTGCGCGTGTAAAAACGTTATCCCTCCTGAGCTATGGGTACTGTGAACTCTCCAAGGAGCTCTTCAACCTCTGCACTCCTTGCAGCTATGCTCTGTTCCTGAAAGCACTCGTCCCTCCTGAGCTTCTGCACACTTTCTTCCTGCACTTGGAAGAGCTTCCAGTTCTCAAAGGCCTCAACCTTTGTCCTCCTTTTCCTCTGCGAACTCCTCGACCCTGAGCTTCGCCACGCATATGAAAACATTGTTCCTCCTGAGCTTCGCTTTTGAATCCTCAAAGGAGTCTTTGACTTATTCGCCTCTGCAAGGTCCTTACGCACACACAGTGCTATCTCTCCTGAGCTTCTCAAACACTCATACCCCTAAGGGATTTTGTCTTTCTTCCTTTCTCCCATAGATGGAGAATTTGACGCCCTCCTGGCTACCCTTCTACTCAAGCAACCTCTTGTTGATCTTTTCAGGGTGTTCAACAACCCTGTGAAGATCCTTCAGTGGATTCTTCCTCTGAATACAGAACTCAAAGAGTTCTCTTCTCCTATGTCGTCTGCACAATGTCTCTATGCCCTTCTGGTAGAGTGTCTTCTTCCAGAACTTCCAACAGTTCTGTCCTCCTGTGCACCTATGTACCTGCTCAATGCCCACCTGGCAGAGCTCTCAGAATCGTCAGTGATTATGTTTCTTCCCTGAACTTCTCAACATAAGTCTTCCTTTGTGCACCCCTTTTCACTTGCTCAATGCCCACCTGGCAGAGCTCTCAAAATCCTCAGTGATTCTGGTTCTTCTGTCTGAACTCACAACAGAGTTCCTCCAACTGCACCTTGTACATGTGCTCAATGCCCACTTGGCAGAGCTTTACAGAACTTATAGCTAAGTTTTGTCTGCAACTGTGTCTCTCCTACACAGCCTTGCCTCCAAGGTATTCAGCAACCTTGAGGTCTTCATCGAGTTGTTGATTCCAGCTCTTGTGCCGCAGCATGCCTTTGTCTGAACCCGCAGAATTCAGAAGTTCTTCAGTGCATCGATATTCAGAGACTGCAGTACTCTGTCACGCCCTCTTGGCATGAAACCTCAAAGACTTTCACCTGAAATCAAAACAACCTGCAAATGCCTAGCATACATTCACAGCATATAAAGAACACTCACAGACATCCACATAACACAGAATAATGCAGGAAAAACTGCTCTTTGTATTAAATATGGAAATGCCTGTTTATACAAGGTGTTTCTGAGCACGACCTGTAACAAGGTATCAGATCTTCTCTCTTCTGCTCTCTACTCGCAGATTATCTTCAACTACAACTTCTCTTTTTTTTTACAAAATGAGATACGAAATCTCGTTTACCTGAGGGGGCTCTTCGAGCTCTTCCCTCCAACCTACCTACCCTGTTCAATTACATTGAATGGGTTGTCTAGTCCAGAATCGAATCTAGATCTCAGCCATACAAACATTTAAGGTCGATCTTATCTACAGCCTGCACAAAGGCACGGCTTCCCAGCTCAACAGCTTAAACATTAAAGTTACATTGAATTCATATTTAAATGAGGTTGCGCCTCTCTCTTAGTGTGCAATTTGAATTCGTCGGCGTGGTTGGCTGGCTGACGTGGAGAGATGCTCCTGCATCAGTTAGTTAATTTAATTTCTTCCATGATCATTGATGAGGAAAATTGACAATTGGTAAAGAGAATAAAATATGATGAGATAATAAAGGTGATTTGGAAGTTAGAGTTGACCAAAACTCATAGATTGGATGGACTATCCATTCACTTCCATAAATCTTGTTGGAATATCATAAAGTGTGACCCATAAAAAATGTTAAATAGATCTCACCTCAAAGATAAGCTAAGGGGGGGTAAAATCTTATTTCCTATCCCGTATTCCTACATGGTGAAACACCAATTCTTTTGCAAGATTTCAATTTCACTCTGCAGTGCTTCTTACAAAATCCTAACCAAGATTATAGAAAACCAACTTAGTCATCTTATTCAATCCTTAATATTAGAAAATTGGGGGGATTTATGCAAAAAAGGTATATCATTGACAATATCTTGCTAGTATATAAGGTGATCCACTCGAGTAGAACAAATAAGATCATGGAATGGTAATAAATATCGACATGGCTATTGAATTCAACTGGGTAAGACACAATTTCCTTTTTGTAGTATTAGGAAATTTGGATTTCCTTATCCCTTTATAAATTGGATAAAGTTATGCATAGGTTTTCCATGGGTTTCCCCCTTAGTGAATGGAAGATATAAATCCTTCTTCCAAAGTTAATGGGGACTCTGATAGTTTTGTCCCATATCTCTCATGTTGTATATATTAATGGTAGAATCCCTTTGAAAAAAGTTAGAATAATAGTGACTCTCTATAAATCTAAGAGGTATCCTCATTTGTGGGAGATTAACATAATTGGTCATTCATAATTAACACATACCCACTTGTAGATATTTTGCGATCCAAATATCCATCCCAGTTTGCATCAACAAAGCCATGTATCTCCAAAACTTAGTCCAATAATGGTCTTCCTTAGTAACACAATCCATAACTAGTAGTTCCACGCAAATACCTAAAAACCATATTTAATATTTCCCAATGCTCCTTCCCTGTTTTTGACATACACCTACCCAAAACGTCGATTGCATGTGCAATGTCTGGTCTAGTACATAACATTATATACATTAAACTACCAACTGCACTAGCATACAGAACATGGGACATGTCCTCTTCCTCTTCATGTGTCTTTAGACACTGATATGTAGATAAATTTACACCTATAGGAATAGGGGCCTTCACATATCTGCATTCATGCATATTAAACCTTCGCAATATTGACTCAACATATTTTCTCTAGTTCAACCAAAGTTTTTTGTTTTCCTGATTTCTTTTAATTTCCATGCCCAAAATAAAATTGTAGCATCAATATATTTCATGTCAAATTTAGAGGACAACTAAGTTTTCACATCCTGGATATATTTCTTGTTGTTCCGTATTAGCAACATATCACCCACATACAAGGCCAAATAAATAAGATGATCGCATACTAATTTGAAATAGACATAGTGATCGGATTTACTTCTTGTGAAGCCAAGTCCCAATATATAAGTATCAATTTTTTTATACCACATCCGTGGTGATTTGTTTAACCCATACAAGTTCTTTTTCAGCCTACATATTGGCTCTTTCTTTCCCTTCACTGCAAAGCCTTATGGATACTTCATGTATATTTCTTCTTCCAAATATCCATGTAGGAATTTTGTTTACATATCCATTTGTTTTGATTCAAAATCAAAAGTAGTAGCTACAAATAAAATAAATCTAATAGAAGTTATCTTGGATACAGGAGAAACGATTTCACTAAAATCAATTCCCTCTACTAGGGAATAACCTTTTTCTACTAACCAAGCTTTGTATTTCTCCACTTTTCCTTCTACATTCAACTTCATCTTAAACATCCATTTGTTGCACGTGAGTACCATATTTGACCCTAGATCTAATATGAATGTAGGTTGAAGTTGTAAGGATGAGATTAGGTGAAATAGAGGATGAAGTTGAGCTTACAGATATACTGGATTGGAAGAGCTAAAATAATTTCAAACACCATAGATAAATTAGAAGAAAAATATCTCCCTAAGGGACCAAGGATATAATTCAAGCACCTGGGAACTTATCGGGAGCTAAAGTAGGGTTAATTTCACCCTTTAAAGGGTTAATCCCTTCTCGGATAAAAGTTGTATCATGATACCATATACTAAGAATCAAGCACTAGTGAAGATGTGCGCCCGATCATCCAACAATTGCAAGTGAGCCTAATATATGACAGACGACTGGTGTTGCATAGGATACAACATGCATATGGGGTGTGATTGTGGTTTTAGTAGCCACATGTTGATCCGTCAGGATTTTTCGAATGACTTATGGTTGAGTTTTTAATTTGCATGAATTA
>CBVK0100670349.1:0-16180 GCA_900067695.1 Picea abies
CTTCACTTGAAATGTTTTCAAAATCACATTTAGAAATAATACATTCAAGAGTTTTTGGAGATTCTTTACCTTTAGTGATCTTGATGGAGTGGTCTTCAATATCTTCTTTCTCCTTCTTGCTTTGATATGTTTCCTCTAGATTTAGCCATAGATCCTTGTTTGAAGTGCATTGTCCCATGCTCTCTTTGATAGGGCTTGCGAGTCCAATAAGAATGGTATTGAGGGCCAATGCATTAGTCTTCTTTTCTTCCCTTTGAGCTGCAAACTTTGACTTGTTCTTTAATGGAACTGATCCACCAATGGTTTCCTTCCAAATAGTTTCTCCCATTTCCTTCAAGTATAATCTCATCTCTATTCTCTAAGTAGAATAGTTTTCCTCATCAAGGATTGGAACTTCATCATACCTTTGTGTGTCTATGGATCTCCTTCAAGCTTGTTAAGGCTTGTAGTGAAGGCCCACTCTGATACCAATTGTTGGACACACCTACCACACTTTGAGGGGGGGGTGAATGAGTGTGGGGCTCTTTTTCCCAAAACTTCCCTCTTTACAAAAACTCCTTAGCTAAAATTCAACATTTACTTATTATCCGTTGATGTCATTTATAACCAGTTAGATGAGATCATATATCAGCAATATATCATCAACAAGTCATCACCACAAGGAACAAAAAGAACACAAGATGTATGTACAATTTTTCTTTTTATTATGGACAACAATCCGGGGGTTTATCAACAACAACTGAATAGAGTACAACTCTACAAGAGCATCAACTCTATAATGAAAGACTCAGCTTACACCCTCAGCACCAACTGAGATGAGGTAACAATCCTCAACGGATATGAATCTATCAATAGGTACGTGACCTGTCAGTAGTGCAGCCCACGTGTGTACGTGCCCTGGCTCACTATATCTCATGTGTGCACGCGACCAGTGTATAATGTAACAAGTGTATGCTTATAAGCAACTAGGGTTTTTCTTTGCTTCACATGCTCAAATCCTCTGCAGCCTACAATCACTTTCTTTTCTATCTTCCACTGTCCAAACTGACCCACAACCAGTCACAACACATCCAATCTCTCCAATAGCTTGCTCGTGCTCCACAACAAATCAATATGAATGTTATCTCAATCATGTATAGACAACTAGTATACCATAGCAATCATGTCACCACTAAATCAAAAGAGTATTTCTCACTCCATCAACCAAATCAACCAAACTGAACCACATCATAGAATCCATACCAAGAATTCCCTAAGCATTCACAACACATAAAACAATAGAATCCATCAAGACAATAATGTAACAATACCAGTGTCTTAGTGATAGATCTGAGGCGATAGAATGCAGATCTGGAACCTGCCTCATCATCCAAGAGCTTAGCACCAGCTCAAACACAAATCTCCATGATTTTATCCACTGTACATTCTCTGTACATAGTCAGCCCACGTGTACACTCACCCTATACACAGTCGGCCTGCATATACCTTCAATATACATGCACCCTATACACAGACAACCCGCGTGTGCATCAGAAAATAGGGTTTTCTGTGAATCTGAGAATTTTGTCGTCAAGATCTCCGACATTGCCGAAAATTTGATGCATCCATGAGATCCTCGTCTCGCTCTCTTCCTAAAAATAGATCTTCAATCATGCTCAAGAGATCCATACCAATAAGATTCTCTCACAAGAAGCTCTCCACCAATACTCCAAAATATATTCACAAGAAGCTCTCCATTGATCCACAAAAGGGATGATCTACAACAGACCATAGCCATCTTATTTATACTTTCATTCTCTAGGTCACTTACCCCATTTTTAGGTTACTTAACCCATTTCTAGTTCACTTAACCTATTTTCCTTATTTTAGGGTTAACCACTTTCCATGAATAGAAAGTTCTCCAATACTTTATTTCTTGATTTTGTCACCTTATTTTATTATTTAAATAATCTACCTTGACTTTGTCACTTGAATTTATTATTTAAATAATGATTTCTTCTTTTAGGTCACTTTGACTTCTTTGATCTTGTGGGCTTCAAGCCTTCATATGGGGGTCCTTCATCTTCGTAAGGCCATAACTCTCAAAGTGTGAGGATTTATGTGAAATTCCACATACCACCGGAAATGGCATGACAAGCACTATCCCTCTAGGATAGTTTCACCAACAACTTAATTGATATTCATCTAATTAATCCACAAACAAGCATGCGTCCTCCAACCATTCTTCTAGGATAAGTCAATTCGTAAAGCATCTTCCCATAAGGGCTTTCACCATAAGAGGACCACTTTGGAGTTCATTCGTTTGGGCACCTTATCAACCATGATAAGACAATAATGATTTATCTTTGCATCAATTCACCACTACATCATATACATCAACTAAGTATCATGTATCAATGACAACTCATTGATCCATCTTCATCATATCAATAAAAACTCATTGATCCATCTTCATCGATTGGTTTCCACTTGACATCTATCATTCTCATCAAGGACAATACATATACATTGTTCATCAAGCATCAATTAATCAATCACTTGACATCAATCAATCAAACCATTTGCATCAATGACAACATGCAAACCATTGGCATCAATGAAAACATGATCCAAGATTCTCCTCTTTGCCATAGCTCGGAATTGTGCTCTTATAGCTTTCAAAATGAAGCTAAAGGGCCGAGTCGAAATGTTTTCAGTATATGGAAGGCCAAGGATCAGAGATCTGTTGTCGTGACATGGAAACCTGAATCCATTTTGTATTTTCTGGCACAAATCTCGATGTACGCAGGCTATAGTAGAGCAACCTGCATATACGCTTGTTGCATAGATGATAGGGCACGTATATGTGGAAAAATGTTAATTTTAGCTCTGGATTCATCAAAAAAGGATGATAATCCTGCATAGGGAACTGGAAAAAGGCCCTATGTGAAAGATAGAAATAGTGAGGCAAATCTTGCTATAACAGATGACCCCTAATGTGTGAGGTCAGAGGAGTATCTATGATGGCCGAAATACATTATAAATAACCCAAGAGTGGAGTGGTAGAGAACCAGTTGGACAAACTTGATTTCTCATTACATTCTGTACTGAATTTGCATACATGGCTGCCAATAATACAATGCAAATTCATGTGGAAATTATACCAATCAAGTGCTCGTGGCCATGAATAGGAAAATGCGAATGCGGTTATATGCCAAAAGCTATCATAGTCATGAACAAGGCCTAGTGAAACCAGTCTCAAAACCAATCTGAAGATATATGTATACCAAGGAGTACAATCTGATCTCCCATGATCACTAAAGTCGAACAGTTGTTGGTCCAATGAAAGTGAAGCAACAACTCAGGAAAGCTATGACCACATAGTGATGTCTTCAAGTCTTCTACACTATCCGCCAAGGTGCAAGTCTGCATCATGTGAATAAAGGAGTTGAGGTCGAACATGATGAGACATCATTTGATTACCAGTCATTGAGGTATACCGTTAACAAATGTGAGACAGCCTACCAATAATGAAAGTAGGTATCAAGGCATCAAGTACATTTTTACAAGTGTGAATAAAGGAGTCGGTGCCAAACACTTGAGAAATACATTGATTAGGAGACATTGATGTATTCCCATATGTCAATGGAAAGAGAGCCTACCACTAATGACTGCAAGCCTCAAGGTACTCATAAAACTCTAGGTCTCATATCCAGAGTAAATGAGTTGAATTCGATGGAAAGAGACCCGATGAAAGGAGAGCATTAAGGAATCTCTCATCAATCAGCACAAGGAACAAAGCAGGAGCTTCATGATTTGGTGGAGATCGGACGAAGAACATGTTCACAAACCAACGACACTATGCATATTTCGCGTGTACCAAGTGCAAGCGGTATACGAAAAAGACCCTCTAAATAGCAACCAATGATGAAAAACTGTTGACAAAGGAGAGGAAACCACCAATAACTTATAAGGATAATGGCATCCAAGACACTACATGAATCCCAAAGTGTGAATATATGTCTTGCTGTCGAACACAAGGGAAACCACCCAGTCAACGACCAATGATGAAATGTCGATTGTTGGGTTCAAGGTGACCTACCAATGATGAAAGTAGGGCCAGGGTGCATGAGAAGACTAGAGTATCATGTGATTCTGAGACAAACTAAGGGTATGGTCGACATTCAAAGTCAAGATTTATGAGGAGTGGCCGACGCAGATTGATAGACTTCCTTTGAACAAGAGCATGAGACATATGGTAGACTCTGACAGCATAGACTCAATGATGCGACAATTGGATACAGGAGGCATCAATAAATTAATAATGCTCTCTATAAGGACTGGAAGAGTAACCAGTCAGTAGAGAAAACTCTGTAACGAGATCATCTTCCTAAGGCCATGCTAAACCCAAAATTATGATGACACAAGGACTTAGTAATTTTGTGCTTTGTTCAAAGGTGACATGACTGTTGCTTATTAAAATATAGTACTCCCTTCCTACCTGTCTTTTTTTGTTTTTTCATAACAAATGAATGCTATGATACAGAGGAGGAAACGAGTGTCACAAGTAAGAAAAATTAGTTCCAATAATGGAATGTACCTATGCTTAATGCAGGGGAATGCATGCGGGATATGGAGAGTCGAGGTTATGTTTCCTCCAGGGTATAGGGTGTCAAATTGCGAAGGATATAAGAAAGGCTCTGCTTGGTTGACGATGCAAAAATACTTAGGCAATGGTTTATAACGCAAAGTGAGAACCGGCTAAAGGCTCAATACTGCAAGCAAGGGCATGAGATGCAATCACAACTTAACGGCAAAAAATATCATTTTTTATGTCTTGTAGTCTACTTGATGTGAAAAAGGGGTAAACTTGTGCCAAATAGACATCTTTTCAAATCCAATTTACGAGTGTGAAAAAGACAAGTTCACTTGGCAATGTTTTCTATTTTTGATAACGATTTGGAAAAGAGATTAAGACTCATGACCTTTCAAATCCAATTTAACGAGTGTGAAAGGGACAAATAACTCGGCAATCTTTTCAATTTTTATACGAGTCAGAAAAGAGCTTAACTAAGACTTGTTTTTCGAGAGTCCTAATCAACATTTAAGGGGGGAGGCCAAGGCTCTCGTCCCAGTCTCCTGCAGAAAGTCAGTATCTCACGGATAGCTGACAAAAGCTTGGGAAAACCCATATCTCTCCAAGTCAAGGATGAGAAGGTACTAATGGAGGATATAGTCTCTGTGATAGTTCGAATAATGTCTCTTAATGGAAAATACATAGGTGGGGGTATGGGATGTCCCATCAGGTCGTCCCAATCAAAGGGAACCTCGTCAGGACTTGGAGGGAGAAAATTTGGGGGAAGAATAAATATCTCTTGTTCAAAAGGAGTGGGGTGAGGAATGTTGATGACATGACTAAGAGGCGCATTACTCTCTTCCAGGAGAGTAGGTTTGACCAGATATTTCACTGGTGTGGCCACTTCTTCAATTATAGGTTGAAGAGGATGCATAGTAACGGGGGCAAGAGAGATTTCACCTTCAAAAAAGGAGGCGAGGTTGGGAGGGGATCGTGGTGCTGGGATCACCGAGGTGATCAAGGGAGGAGTGGTGTGAGGAGAAACCAGAGATGCCTCAGAATCTGAAAGGCTCTTGGGTAATCCCCATGCTTCTGGTATCTCGAAATTAACTGGACATAAGCGAGTAAGGTGATTTCCTTCACAAGTCCTGCAAAGAAATTTAGGCTTACGTCTGAGACGTCTCAACTTCTCGATGTAACTAGCAGGGGAAAGAGATTTGTCTCCTGAATGATGAATAGAGGTTGGAGACATGACATGGCTATGATTCAGAGTGAAAAGGGTGGTGCCCACAACATAATTAGTAGAGGTTTGGAGTGGGTTGTCGGCATAAATTGTAGAAAAAGTCGACTTGTCTCTGACATGGCTGGCAGAGGTTGGTGACGGAGCACCAGTATGACTGACAGTGAATGGGATAGATATATATTGTGGCATTTGATTCCATGGTCTGAGGAAAGATTGATTTTGAAACATTGCAAGCCAGGAAGGATCCTGATGTACTCCCTGTCCCTACCCAGAAGGGTGATAGCTCATGTTAAAATGGTCTAAAGAAGTCTGGATAGGTATCCTCACTGAGGTGTGTGAAGAGACCGAGGTAGGATAATAATTATTCGAGTGAGGATATACGTTGCCCCCTTGCGAGGGGGTCTCATAGAGAGGGTAACCCAAACTGTAAAATTGATTTTCCCCATATGAAATACCTTGAGACATCGGAGGGCCCATCATGGGAAAAATGTTCGAAGAAACTGACATGGAGGATGACTGATGTGTGGGTGATGCATGATAAATGGGAAAGGAACCCATATAGGCATTAGCTCCTAGAAGAACATAGCTACCATGAGATTCAAAAGGAGGAAGGTTCCAACCTCCCATGGGGACACAACTCATATCAAAAGAAGTAGGCATCGGAGCCATAATGCCCCCAGGTCCCATGCTAGGATTCAAATACATGGACCAGGGAGAGGATTGCATGGGTGAATTCATATCAACAGAAAAATTACCAGCAACCCATGACGCGAACTGAGTGTTGTAATTCTGCATACTGTTGTAAAGAGCGGAAGGATCTGTCCCCATGAAATGAGTAGGCATCATGGGGTAGGTAGCAACAAATGAGGGGGGGAAAGAAAATCCACTATCCATGATGGTGAAACCCAACAAACACTCCTAAGGTCAACTAATAGTCAAAGAGCATAACACAAAAAGTTGAACGGCCAATATGCATGCAAACGGGCTAAAGTGGTTGAGTGGCCTCCCTCGCTAAAGAAGGTATGCCTCGTCTAAGAGGGACTTGAGACTCCATGCTAAAGTTTGGAGGTAACAGAATCAGTTATAGAGGCCCTCGTGGGCTTAACAATCAGTCGGTCAGATCCCCCCGGAGAGGCAATCCTCCATAAAGGTTGTTTGTTGTCCAACCTCTAACTGACCCAGGATACAAGAAACATAACCCCTACAAGTAACCTATGAGATACCTAAGTCAAGAAACTAATAAACCATTGTATAACCAATGCACAGGCGAGCAGTCGTAAGTCTGGATCATCGTATGGGCAGGGTAGCAAAGCCCAAAACCTTGAAAGTACTGCCTCTCAGAGAGGTATGGGCACTAGAAAGATCCCCAAATATGAATAAATCCACAGAAATATCTCTGACGCTAGGTGCGTAACCAGGGGTTATCCCTTCAACTAACTTCGTGCGACCTTGTGATTAACTCCGGTGTGAGCGGAGCCTCCTGGTATTACCAATTATACAATGGATTTCTCAACTCCCTGTCTTAGACACATATGTTGATTTAATTGCCTTGGAGAAGTTTACTCACAAAATCCTATTCCAAGGCACTAAATCCTAGACTAGTTTGTGCACCACAAAAAATAAAATTATGTCTAATCAATTTTAGTTTAAAGCGTAAATTTTATTGGTCGTGATTACTCAAAAGGGTATGGAAGTGAAACTCATGATATTATGAATATGCAAGGAGATAAATATGAATATAATGCAAAGTCTATCTTTATCTTTTCAATGAATGATATGCTAATAAAAACAATCAATTTTTTTATTTCAACTCTGCAATTCCGAAATAAAATGAAAGCTTTCGCTAAATGTACTAAACTTATGATAAAGGTTCAAAGACAAAATGTTAACCAATGAAAAATGCCTATATTTTTGTATTTTCAATATATCAAAGAGAAAATGCATGGACTAAGAAGCAACCTGATATAAATAATTCTACTAGGTATAAGCAAAATGACTCAAGTAGAAAATCAAGCAGCCAAGCAAACAACCTAGGGTTCAAGGAAAAATCAAAAGTGAAAAAAAATGAGAAATATGACACTCATAAATTCAAATCCCAACAGGATTCTTGTCAACCTAGAGAATCTCAACAGGCGCTACAAAGACCCAAGAAGGCTCAGCACATATCAAATCTCACCCAGCAATCACCAAACCAAGAAAACAAGCCAGGAAAAGTGGTATACGCGGCTATTCAGGAGAACAGAGTGTATATACGCATATTGCAAAGAGGCAGAGCACGTGTGTACGTGACTGTAAGGAAAAAAACAACATACATGCTTTAAAACAAGGCCAGGCAAGAGAAAAAGGCTGGAAACTCAGGCTCAGAGTGAACAGACTCTGTCAAGAAGTGATATGACAAGAAGCACAAAGGAAAAAGAGCAATGCAAAAAGAAATTCAACCCTTAGAAGGAAGATCTATCCCCAGTGGAGTCATTATTTCTGTTACGAGGGAAAAACTCTCTATGGCCAAGGGTAAACCACAACAGACAGGTATGACTGCAAAAATCAACTCAATTCCATCATATGTTATATAAACTAATGTGCAAGATAAGATAGAGGCCTACCTCGATCCAACGTTTGATGATGTTCCATCGTTGAGCACTTCGACCTAAAGCTTTATACATGCAAGAAGTCCTTAACAAACAAATAGAGAAAGTATATAGTGATAATATAAAAGGGATTAGCAAATCAAATCATAATCCATTAATAAACATTACAAACATGCCCATGGATAATAATCAAATATTTGCACGATACCAATTGGACGGGAAAATATTATTTCTATTAATAATTGATCAACAAAAGTACAACATTACATACTTATGTGTTGGCACGGTTCGAAACCAAGAAACCAAGTTCCTTCCAACTGGGCCTCCACCACTTCGCTCCTCCACCAAAGCCAAGCTCAAATGAGAGAGATAATGAGGTTCTCTCAACAATAAGGAAAGAGCTTGAGGGTTGAACACTTTGTTCGTACTTGAGGGACAAAGGGATGCAGACTCAATATGAAGTAATTTCTCCAAAGTAACTTTCTCTCAAAGTTGAATGCTTTCTCCTCTTTTCCATAGCTCATAATTGTGCTCTTATAGCCTTCAAAATGCAATTAAAGGGCCGAGTTGGAACATTTCTAGTATAAGGAAGGCCAAGGATCAGAGATCTCTTGTCATGACATGGAAACTCAAATCCATTTTTTATTATTTGGCACAAATCTCGATGTACGAGGGTTGAAGTGGAGAAGCCTGCGTATACGCTTGTTGCAGAGATGATAGGGCACGTATATGTGGAAAAATGTTAATTTTAGCTCTGGATTCATCAAAAAGGGATAATAAGCCTGCATAGGGAAATGGAAAAAGGCCCTCTGTGAAAGATAGCAATGGTGAGGCAAATCTTGTTATAACACCAAGGTGTTGTCAGATCAAGCAAGTGAAGAGGGATCCAAGTCCAGATACAGAGTGAAAAGACGAAGGACATAGGGGGGCAAGTGAGTGAGGGGACTTCCACACCCAGGGGGAGTTAAGAAGGAGGGGAGGGTTGCACAAGATGATGAAGTGTCGAGGTGATACAAAGGGGAGGCACGCGGTAGGAGGATCGAAGGAAAGATGTCAAGATGGAGGAGCGAGGTGGCCCCATACCACAAGGCGGGGATGGGGAGAAGAAGCAAATTCAACATCGGCATCAAGGGATAGGGATGAGGGAGAGTCAATTATTTACATACAACGTACTCGTCTTCTTAGCTATGTCTAGATTTTCTTTTTCATCAGCATCCTTTTTGTTGTGTAGAAAAACATCGAAGTATATTAGATTATGGAAGGATTTGGAGGCTAAGTAGATACGATGGGAGATGGAATTAAGATAGATATCAGTTGGGTGAGTTCCTTTCTGTGCATGGTTGATGATTAGTTTGGAGTCTTTGATGATTGAGAGTGAGTGGATGTTCATTTTTTTGGCAAGAAGGAGACCATGTAAAAGAGCGTAAGCTTCCACTTGATTATTTGAAGTTATTCCCAAACTATAATGAAAATAGAGGACTTTGTTTCCTCGTGGGAAAAGAATAACCCCTCCTAATCCTGCCACCCTGGGGTTTCCTTTAGAAGTGCCATCAAAGTAGAGAGAGTGTCTTGATTGCTTGTTACACCAATGGAATAACTTGAGCTCAGAATGAATCTACCAGAAATTTCTGGGTAGACAGGGAGGGATAGAAGGGGTGAGGGGAATAGAGGGGAAGAAAGAGTTTAACCATGAGGTTTCCTAATCAGTAAGGGAGGGGGGATTGAGAGGTTTGGACTTAGAGAGGAAGAACTCTACGAGGAGGGACAAGTATTTATTGGCTACAAGTTCAAGGGGAGGGTGGAGGTTGGAGAAGATAGCACAATTGTGGGAAAGCCAGATTTTCCAACAAATATACTTAGGGAGGTATTTGAAAAGAGAGTTTAAAAAGGGATTTTTAAGGATAGAGCCTCTATAGGAAGCTTGCCAATGATTGAACATATTTTTAGGGTGAGAATGTTATCGAATTTTGTGATGTAGATTCTGGAGGGAAGCCTTCCAAACTAATTTTGAATAGGGGCATTAAAGGAAGAGGTGTTGAGAGGTTTCCAGGGCAATGTAGCACAGTTCGCATATGAAAGGGTTGTTTAAATTTCTTTTGAGAAGATTTTCCCCAGTGAGGAGCTTGTCATGAGAAACGAGCCAACTAAAGAATTTTATCTTAGGATGATTGTCTGTATTCAAAATGTTTTTCCAGATCTTCTCTTGAGGAGGTAGACCCACCTGAGCTAAAAGGAAGTTGTACCCATGCTTGACAGAATAATCTCCCTTTCCCCGGCCTATTCTATCTTTAAAGAGAATGTGAATGGGAGCGCAACCATGGAAGAGGAGTTTTAAAAATTGGGCCTCTTCCTGGAAATTTACTGGGATATTCTTGAGTTTCCATCCAATCCATTTCCCTGATTCGTTCTTCCAATCAGAGATATCAAAGATAGATTTAATTCCTTGTGAATTTAACCAAGTGAGAAGAGGTTGAAGTCAAATATTTTTCCAAGTCGGTGGGTTCCCCATAATGTTATATGGCCCAATCAGAATCCTTTTCCCATTTCCTAGTATCCAGGCGAGTTGAATTTGAACAAGAGGGATGGAGGCTGAGAGATGATTCCAAATGGGAGATCCTATCCTAGTGCATTGTTGAGGATCTAAGCACCTGAGTATGTCCCCTACTAAGTATTTTTTCAATAGAACTATTTTCCACCATTCTGAATTTACAGTGATTAGCCTCCATAAAAAATTTGAGCCAAGAGAAAAGTTGCAGAGATTTGGATCTTTGATGCCCAGTCCTTCGTTAAATTTAGGATTTTAGACTGTATTCCAATTAACAAGATGTATTTTTTTAGTATAATTCTTTCCCCTTCCTAGAGAAATCATCTCAAATGTCGAGAGATGGAGTTTTTTATGCTTTGAGGAGCAAGAAGGGTACTGAATTCAAATATAGGGAGAGAAGAGAGCACATATTTTAGAAGAACAACTCGACCTGCTGAATTGATCCAGAAGGAGACCCATTAATTAAACTTGATCTTGATTTTATCCAGAATTTGGTTCCAAGTGGAACTAGGGAGGGAATTGAGGCAGATGGGAATACCAAGGTATTTGAAAGTTTTCCATTTTTCAATGAGGGGGAAACATAAAATATTGGCGATGGTTTGGGTTACTCTTGGAGAGAAGTTCCAAGTATAGATTTGGGATTTGGAACTGTTGATGAGTCCCCCTGAGGCATGGGTGAATTTGTCTAGAGTGTTTTTTAATATTTTAGCTATAGTGATAGAGGCCCCACCAATTAGGAGGGTATCATCAGTAAATTGTGAGTGGTTTATTCTTTTCGCACCATGCATTATTTTTATACCAGCGATTTCTTTGTTGAGGAGATATCTTTCAATTTTCCTTCCCAAGGCTTATTCCAGTAATATGTAGAGGAGGAAGGATAAAGGGAATCCATAACAGAATCCTCGAGAGTTCTTGAAGAACTCAGTAGGCCTACCATTTATCGGTGAGGCAATCGAGGGATTTGAGGTACAAGTAGAGATCCATGAGAGTATTTTTGGTCTAAAGCCAAACCTTGTTAACACAAAAAACATGAAGCTATGTCTGACCCTATCAAAATCATTTTCCATGTCCATTTTAATGATCATACCTTGATCCCCTCATTGCCTGCTTGAATGAATTGCTTCATGTACGAAATTGATGTTATCAATCATTTTCCTTTCCTCAACAAAACCACTTTGGTTGGGGGAAATGAGCTTATGAAGAAGAGCCTTGAGATGGTTGGATAGGATTTTAGGGATAATTTTGTAGGAGACATTATAAAGGGAAATGGGTCTGAATCTGGAGAAGGAGGAGGGGTTTGAATCCTTTGGGATGATATCTAGGAAAGTGGTGTTTGTGTTGCCACCATTTTTTGCAGATTTCTGGACATACTTTATCATTCGCAAGAGGTTTGTCTTGATTATATGTCAACACTTTTGAAAGAAGTGGGCATTGAAACCATCAGGTCCAGGGGATTTTCCTAGATGCAATTGAAAAAGGGCCTCATGGAGTTGTTTTTCCATGACTTCTCGATTCAGCTTGATGTTATCTTCTTGCTCAATAAGTTTCAGAATGTGTTTTAGCAGGTCTTCTTGAATGTTGAGGTTGCCATTCCCTTCCTCTATTAGAAGGTTCTCAAAGTGTCTTTTTTATTCCTCCTGGATTTGGCAGAAATCAGTTATTTTGGTCCCATCCTCTCTGGTGATCTCAAACACTTTGTTTCTCTAAATTCTGGCTTTGGATTGTCTTTGAAAATGTTTTGTGTTTCAATCCCCTGCTTTGAGCCATAGACTTCTTGATTTGAGCCTCCATTGTTCTTCCTCTGTGTGCAGAATGTTTTTATATTGTATGAAATCTTGATGTTCCTTAATGAGGAGAGAGTGGGTGATAACTTATTTTTCTATTTTTCTTCTAGTTTCTTCCATCACCCTGATTTTCTTATTTTTGTTATCTAAATATTTTTATTTTATGGATTTATCCCATTCTTTAAGGAAGTTCTTTGTTATTTTGAGTTTCTATTCCCAAATGAATTTTGGAGAGCCCTTTATCCAATAGTTCCATGCAGAGGAGACAATCTCAAAGAAGGAAGGATTAGATATCCATAGAGGATTGAATCTGAAGGGGATGAGGCTAAAGTTTTCTGAGGGGGAGAGACATAGGGAGATGGGACGATGATCTGAGCCAGACCAATAGGATACGAGAGGAAGGGGACATGGATTCATCAAGGAAATAGGTGTTGAGAAGGAAGCGATTCAGACAGACATCAATGTGGCCCAGTCCCACACGTCCATTTGACCAAGTAAAATGTCCAGTGGTGGGTTTAATGTCCATGATATTGAAATAGGAAATAATATCATTAAAGTTTTCTCTTGAGGGGTCACTGACTAGAGAGCCACCTTTGTTTTCTTTAGGGTGAAGAATGGTTTTGAAATCTCCCACAAAGATGAGATCTTTGTGGTCAAAATGATCACATAAATATTGAAGAGAGTTCCAGCAATCCACTTTTTAAGGGTAGATGGAAGGCATGTACACATTAAAAATAGAAAAGGTCTTACCAGTGGGATGGTGAAGTAGAGTTGTTTGAATCCAATGGGTCATGGCATGCCAGCTTTGCAAGTTGAAATTTCTTGGATTCCAAAGAGTATAGATGCCTCTCGAGGCTCCTCTCGAGCTCACTGCTACTCCTTTGCATGTGCGCCAGATGTAATTAGTAATACCCATGTTTCTCCCAACTTATAAATATAACTATAACTTGTCCAAAGACTATGGGTAGACTGAATATGTGTGGATGTTGGAATTAATGAACCTTTTGTTATAATAGGTAATGTATATATTTTTGTTATTAAATAAAATGGATAGTGTTGCATAAATGTTGAAGGGGTTTGCCAAGGTAGATCATGATGTTATGAGAGAGATGGTGAGGGGAACCAACAATGGTTGAATGACCCCCACCAGACCAGTACCTTACTGGATTTAAATTACTTAGACCTAGAAATAAATTACCAGTTATCTTGGTAGTTTTAGAGCCCTTGTCAAGAGTTAATGAGGAGATGGGAAGAGTACCCATCTGAAAGACTCCGTGACCTGACCATGAACTGGGGATTTGGAACCACACAATCTTGCTAAGGAAGGAAAGAAAAGAAGGGAATTTGTGGGTAGAGGGGATTGTGAAGAAGATGAGTCGATAAACCATTTTCTAAGAGAGAAGAGCAAGTGCATCTCTTGGAGTTTTTGGGAGGACTGAACAACAAGATTGCTTTGGGTACAAAAAGTTGTTGGATGCATTTTTACTCCAATTTGATAAACATGGCTACAGGAAGACGAGTGACTAAGGAAGCACTCGTTGCAGGCCCCCTTGCTTGACGAAAATAAAATCAATTTCCAAGTTCATGTGGAAGGAGGAGAGTGGCCTTTGTCCCTAACTATCGTTGAACAAGAAGGAAGAGTCTCTCTCAAAGAATCATGATGTAGCTAGGGGGTGGCCAGAAGTGTATTTTGTTCAGGAGTTGTTGTGCCTATAGTTGGGTGGAAACAAGCACCCCTCTCAGCAGTTGCTTCATGATATGTCTTCTTGATAAGTATTCTTATACTTTGTATACTAGAATGGAAATGATGGTTGAAATTCTATGGCTATGACTAAAATTTACATTGTTTGATTAATCATTAGAAATGATTATTGTTTTTCTGTGAGCCCTTGTATTTGCATGGATTATGTTTTCCTCTTCTTAGTAGCAGGATAACTATTAGACATGGGTCTTCAAATGAATTTAAGAATAAGTTTACAGTTCATGTACTAGTCAAAAAGTCCTTAAGGAAATTTTCCCAAGGATTGGTCTTGCAAGGTAAGAGTCGGGGTGGACTTCGTTAGAATGTTTCAGTCTTGTTGATCCCTCAAAAAGTACCTTTCCCTTAAAACCAATCACCCAAGAGACCATGGGCTCATGCCCATGGCCTTAACCAAATATTGGCCAAGAACTATGAGTGTAGCCTCTGGAGCTCGATAAGTTCCACATGACCATGAACTTGGAACCCTTCACTAGGTCTGAAAGAAGCTAAGTTATTTTGGCTTCAGAACTCCCAGAGTTCGGAGCTCCAAAATACTATGATCTAACAACCTTAAAAACCAACCGAAGTAAACCTGTTGTCGTGATTACCGGTGAGGTTGACCAACATCTGGTGGTTCCCTTAACCCTAACCGTGGGATCTATCCCATCGTTAAACCCTAATTCACTTCTCGATCACGAAGTGACAAGAGCCGTAGATCTAAGGGTTCTTCAAGATATCCCATGACCATTGAATATATGTCGCGGTCAGTCTAGCATTGACCACTCTAGGAGAAAGGGAGTGTTAAGCCGGTAAAACCCCCGAACATCGAACTTGCGAAGTTATGAGAACCATATATTTAAGGGTGGATCGATATCTTTCTTGGCTGTTGGATCAAAGTTGTGGTCAGTCTAGCATTGAACACTCTAGGAGAAAGGGAGTGTTAAATGGGTAGAACCCCCAAAAACTGAAGTCACGAAGTAACACAAATCAACGATTCGAGGATGCTTCGATACCCCTACTGACTGTTGCATCTAGACTGTGGTCAACCCAATGTTGACCACTCTGAGAGTAAAAAGGAAACTAGATGTCCAAATCCCTGAAGTTCGAAGTCGCGAAGCAACGGAGGTCATAGATATATGGATCTTCATTAAACCATCTCGACCATGGAATATAAGGGGTATTGGGAGTTTGTTGGCGAGAGTTTAGACTTCAGAGCTCGGAATATTTATTAGGTAGGATAGTCTAGAGGCTCCCAGAGGTTGTCCGTTCAGAGTGACGTGGCACACTGATGTCACATAGGGTGACGTGGACCCATATTTGGCATGCCACATGTCACCTTCACTTGCATATTTTACATACCTTATATGCCACTTAGAACATGACACATGGCCACGTGTCATTGTTGATTAAGGTTCGTTGCCATTGATGTCAACCCTTTAAGAAAGCTCTGTAGCACAAAGGTTGGGTAATGGACCCAAGATTGTTTGATGTAAAGATGATTCATTATTTTCTTGTCATGGTTGATAATAAGTAGAAATGGATGAACTCCAAAGTGGTCCGCTTATGGTGAAATCCCTCATGGGAAGATGCTTTGCGGATTGAGTTATCCTAGAAGTATGGTTAGAGAACCCATGCTTATTTGTGGAATAATGAGATGAAAGCCAATGAATTTGATAGTGAAACTATCCTATATGGATAGTGCTTGTCATGCCATTTCTGGTGGT
>CBVK0100670350.1:0-16180 GCA_900067695.1 Picea abies
TGGTTTTTTGAGGATTTGTTTAGCATGTCTTTGGCTAGGAAGAGGCATGAGTTGGCCTGATGCCAGGTAAACCTGTATGGTGCATTTTAGGGTTATAACAATACCCGACATTTCTTCATAGCTCCAAGTGAAGACGTCACAAAATTATTTGAAAAGTGACTTGTAGGTGACAATTTCGTCAGGGGAACATGAAGCTCTGATATGCACATTTTCGACAATTCCAGTTTTTATGGATATGTCAAGGGGAATCATGGGTGAGATATTGCTTAAGTTCCCTTCAGAAAACACATCGTGTGTAGGCTCAGGAATGGTGGAAATGATGACAACAGTCGATGGGGTTGAGATCCATTGGTATCTCTCGATGGTGTGTTGTTCTAGGAAGAGTATGGAACGATGATATCCATCATCCCAGGGGGTGTCTTACATAACAAACATAATCATCTCATCTGTGGGAAAAATGACGCGAAAAGGATCTGGAGACAAATCACTAAGAGAGGGGGTATAAGGGGTTTCTGATTGAATGGCCTAATAGGCAGATTCAACTGGACTCAAATGCATTTCGTTGTCCTAATCAAGTTGATCGTCGGGGTTGGGTACCATCCATGGGTCGTGAGATGCAGGGGTTCCATGAATAGAGGTAGAGATCATGTTAATTGAAGCGATAGATGGATGTGGAACATTGGGTGGTGGGATGGGGAAGGTACCCATTAACAAGGAGTCTTTAAGAAGACCCACACCGATGTTCTCATATCTGGGGGGGTGTTTGGCAATGAACGGTACATTTCTAGTACACGCATCTGAGTTAAAGAAGGCTAATTGGTCGACGATAATTACCTTTCCTTGATGTGGGAAATGTACAACAAGAAAAAGAGTCGACACAACTGCATGCATGGAATCAATCCAGCTATGGCCAAGTAGAAGGTTGTAATCGAGAGGAGCGTCAAAGACTTCCACTTCGAATTGGATCATTTTTCCTTCTAATGCGATTGGAAATGAAGTGAGGACACAGTAAGGCTTAAAACCAGAGCCATTAAATGTTTTGAGTGTGTTATGTGATTCATTCAAAGAGGGAGAGTCGATGGCTTTCCAGCAGGTAATAGAAATGACACACATTGAGGCACCATCGTCTATAATAGTTCTACAAATGTTTTTGTCGGAGACAATAACTTGTATTTGGAATGTGAGTTGAGGGGGTGACCTTGGAATGTGATCTTCCAAGTCAAAAATTATTAAATTTGAATCCATAGGGTCGATTCCACCGATAGATTTCAACAGTGCCTTTCGTTGTGTAAGAACACTTTGAAGGACTTCAAGGGCTGACATCGCAGATGGTGCTTGGGCCAGATCTTCAACAATATTGTAGTTCTAGGCAGCACAGGCATGAGGATTGAAAGTCGATTTCTGAACGATGCCCTTTGGAGGAGGGTGAAGGACTGTGTTGAGGCTCGGTTGTTCGACATGAAGAGGACCATTTGTAGGTGGAGTTGTGGGAGATGGTTGGATCAATGAAGGAGGTATAGCATCAACCTTCTCTTTAGAGGAGGAATAATCTTTGGCTCGAGTGGTAAGTGTGATGTCATTTTTCTTTGAATCTCCTGTACACATTAAGACATAGGATGTATTGGAGGGGGAGGGTTGGTCATGAATGACCAATTCGGCCTGTTGTTGAGAAGGGACGGGTTGTGACAAAATGGCTAGAGTAGGTGGTTTCGTGGTCCCTTGAAGGAACTTAGTGACCTCGGCTCGTCATGGAAAATCCTTAGTGTAGTGATCATCACCACAGATAAGACAAGGGTATCAGGGTTTGTACTTATCCCTATCATCAATAGGTGGTGTTTTGGTTCTCTCTGCTTGTGAATTATTTTTATCCTCCTTATTCTTACCCTTTCCCTTTCTGGATTTGTTTTTACCGGTGGGGGTATATTGAACAACATTTACCTCAGAAGTCTTGCCGGTGGGAGGGGTAGGAGACGGAGCATTTTGAGCATTAGAAGAAATGGGTTTGGGGTTGTTTCTAGAGGTTTGGGAAAAATGTGGTTGGGCATGGAAAGTGCCAATCACACCGTCAGCTGCATGAGAAGCAGCAGGAGTAGTTGAAGTGGCGGAAGTAGAAGGATGAGGTGCATCAGGGAGTAAGTCACAAAGAGTACCTGTTTGCAAGTAAATGAGGTCAAGGTATTGAGCATGACTAATGGCATGTTCTTCTTTGATGAATCCACCCATGGAGATGTCACGACCTATGTCATTCATGAATGATTTCATGAACCACTCTGCCAGCAACCGATCGAGAAGTTCGAGTTTGATGAGATGTTGTCTCCATCACCACTCATGAATGTGATCAGAGATATGAGTGGCTTTGGTTTATTTAAAAGAACTCAAAATCTTGGTCCTAGTTTCATAGTGGATCAGTAACTGGTAGTGGGTGAGGAAAGCCATAGCGAGGGTGTTGAAGTCAGTGAAGAAACCTCATGATAATTCGATATACCACTTCACGACAGAACTCGTGAGAGTTTGTTGAAAAAGGTGTAAACGAATAGAGTCATCCATCAAGGAGTTGGATGAGCACCAAAGGTGAAAAGTCATTACATGATTGTTCAGGTCCTCTCCCGCTTTCCCATCGTATTTAGTGATGTCAGATGGTAGTTTGGCCAGTATGGTGGGCCATTGGGGAGAGTGATGGATTGGATCATTTAAAATCCTTGACAGATCCGGGAGGTCCAAGGTGGCTAAGAAAGGTAACTTTCGATTCACATGTGGGTACTGGTGGCTTTGGGGAGGGATTCTCGTCGGCAAACTAGTGGGACCATAAGTAGTCTGCATATAATGCAAAGATCTTGGCAGATTCAGTGGTTGTTGTGGAGGTAAGTAACTCATCGGATTGTACCCTTGAACAGGGGCATGGGGTTGAGAATTCAAGCCCCAAATAGGATTAGAAGTACCTGGATATGGTTGGCCTATACTAGGGGGTATAATGGATGAAGCTTGAGGTTGTTTCCCCCCAGTCGATTGAGGATTATGTTGTATCAGAAGGGTCCAATATTGGGCCAAGGATGGAGGTATGTTATGTCCATAAGGTGGGGTCGGTGGGGGTTGTCCTCCAATCGGGGGTTGTGCTCCAATTGGGATTTTCCCTGCAAGGGGGGGTTGAGTTGGGCATCCTTGGTGAAATTGTCCACCAACAGGGATCTGGTAATTTGGTGTGAACGATGGAATGGTGCCACTAGGATCAACGCCACCGATAGAGGATGGAAACGGTCCCCTGAAAGGGGGTGGAGGAAGTGTTGGAATGAATCCAGGAGGAGAGTGCGCAGAAGAAGTGGGACCACCAGGAGTTTTGAATATGATTTGCGTAGGAACAGGAATAGAGGCATTCAACACATAGTATCCAGGTGGAAGTGTCAGGGTGACTCTGGGAAAAAGTGGTGTGCCGATAGGGTCTTGTCTATCCACGGTAATCCTGGTGTGAAGACTCGTAGTATCTGTGTAATGGGCCATTTGTAAATGGAGAGTCAAGATGTGGTCAACTCGTGGAGCTTCTATATCAGGAAAATAATAAGCAGTAGTAAAAGGTATTGCGTCTGGATCAAATGTTTCGGGTAGCGTAGGTGAGATGGTGATATCAACGCTTGCTCATGAGAAAAAGAAATACCATCTAAAAATGCCAGTAGCCCAAAAAGTATCTTGATCCTCAGGTCCTGGAAAAGGTTCAGTCGGTGATCCAGAAGACAAAACAACCAAGTCTCTAGAAGAATTCACTCGCATAATACGTCTCTTAGAGTCGGGAGAAAGTCGAAAGTCCTCTCGAGAATTGGAAATTTAGAATCGTTCCAGAGAGTCAGTTCTTTCCACTTGTGGAGTGGTGACGTCCTAGACTTCACTCTATTGAGGAGAGCCCTCCGGTGAGCTAGTAGGAAAGGGTTGAGAACCTTCCATATTTTCTGGGGGGTAAGCCTTGCATTCTACATGAACAATGTGGAGGGTCAATTGTCGTCAAGTTGAAAACTTATGAAGAAAATTCTATGGTCAACTTGGGTAAACAAATAGCATGCGCTAGTAAAAAATCTAGGAAGAAAAACCAAGCAAACAAGACCTTCTAATTCCGAAGTCACTAGTTGGTGATGAAATCCAATGTCGCAACAACAAGACGAGAAGGGGCTGGGCTAGGGTGGAAAATTTACATTGAAGACCTACTTAATGGACTTACACCTTGGTGCAAGCTCCCACACATAATCGTGGGTATACCCTCCAAGGAGCCCGAGTGAGTTTTGTCAACATTGATTCTAGGTACCGTGAAGAATTTCCCCTTCATAGTCACCTTGTGTAAGACCCTAACAAAATAGGCCACTAAGGTTACCAACAACAAAAAGAAATCCTGGGGGGACTTTTTGACAGTTCGATCCACATGGAAGGGTAGGGTATTAAGCCCGAAATCAACTTGAGAGGCTTCCACTCATCATTGTGGGTATACCTTCAAGTAACCCCCGTAATATGTGCAATCTCTACACTAATATCAACAAAGCAAGGTGAGTAACTCTATCAATATCAATGTGACCTCGGGTTTGACCCTTGTGTGAGAAGGGCTTCCCAAGACAAAATGTTGCAAATGTAATTTGACACTCCTTACCATAAGATGCTATTGTGTGTTTTGTGCTTTGGAGAGTGTATCTCTTTGCCTATTCCAAAGCTCTAGCCTAGCTGATGTTGGTGTAATAGAGCCCTAGAAAAGAGTTACTAGTTAGATTTTAAAATTTGCGCAATATTATTAAAGGTTGTTGTTACTCAGAGGAGACGAAAATGAAACCGATGTTGTATGAGACTTTGACCCAACAATGCATAGATAGGAATGAAAAATATCAATTCTTGTTCAATGAATCCTATGTACGGGAGGGAAAGAGGAGTTTTCTGGAACAATTTTGAACTACGATATATGATCTTATTTGAAAATGCAATATCAAAAAATCACGACCAATGCCAATTCTCTATTCGTTTGATTTCAATGATTGAGTGCCAATATTTTCAAAATAAAAATTTTCTTTAAAAAGAAAAATGTTTTTTAAATTTTCAATAGAAACCACACAACAGTGGTGGAACTAAGAAAAAACAAACAACTAATGAAAAGTAATATACAAAAAACCCAAAATAATCTTTCAATGAAGACAAACATAACAAGCAGACAAGACTAGTCTTTTCAAATGCATGAGAGTAACAATTTTCCAAGTAATGAGCAATTGAAAAAGACAATCAATCTCAACTTTTAAACCAATCACCGACACCCAACCAAACAAGCACTCGGATTACAGGACCAGAGATTATATCCATGTTAACAAAAGGTTAAGAGATAAGAGTTGAGAAAAAATGAATAAGAAGAGCTTTTGATTTGCGAAGACTAATCATTCACAAAATCCGAAGTCAAGAAACAATCAATCAGTGACGCAAGAAGTTCTCTTCAGACACACACATAAGTATGGGCATCTGAGCATACAAAAAACCTTAATCCCAAAATTTTGCAAATGGGTTCACAGGCAAGCAGTGGTGTACAGTGCAAGAATGGAGCATTCTCGAAGGCTGGCCACAAGCAGAGTGCGAGAGGTTTGCACTGGACTGAAAAGAAGGATGCAAACTCTAGGGATTCTCGTAAGCTACATAAGGGTTCAATGCGAGAATACCTGAAACTAAGAAAAATTTGGAAAAAAGACAAAAAAATTGAAGGAACCTCTGGACCCAGAGAGTCTGTCAGGGTCTCCTTAAGACTCAAAGATTGATAGAGATGAAAAAATGGTAAGGTAAGAGCAAATGGCCAAGGAAAAACACCAAAAACCACTAAAAAAATGGGTTGAATCCCCATTGGAGTCACCAATTTTGTTATCGGACTAATCGGTAGGTGCGAACATTAATAGATCTCCCTAGAACCACCTGGATCTAGAACAAAATAGGACATGACATGACTCTTTCCCTAAGTTGTGATCATTGAATCTGCTAATAGGGAGGAATAAGTGACATACCTTTGTATCGCTTCCTTAGGTCTCTGTTGCACCCACTTCACTCTGGTGCTCTCGTGAGGTCAAGTCCAAGACAACACAAACCAACCAAAGTGAAGATAGTAAAATGTATTCAACATCAACTTATGCATATGATCAAGGAATTACACAATAAAGTAAGAGTGACTTTATGGGAAAGGGACATGTTGCTATATCATATTAATTGAAAGTAGAAGATACAACCCAATTGCCTTGATGTCGCAAGATTCCTTTCAGTGACCCTTGGTTCCAACACACACACTTGCTCTATACTTGCATGAAGAAGATCCAATTCCTCTTGATAGACCAACTAGAGTCTCCAAGCCTCTGTCCAAGCAGGGTTCTTCACAAAATTCTTTCACCAATTCTTCAATCAATCTTGCTTAACCTTTTCCATGAGAAACCTTTCAATATATAGGAGAATGAGAGATGGTTACATGGATGAGGATGATCCCATCAAATCTGAGAAGTCAGTAAAATGACAACCATATGAATGCCAACTCATTTTCTAGAAGATTCCCTTCTAGAACCCTCGAGACCTCTTCTCCTTTCCAAGCTTAAAAACAGGTTCACACCCTGTGTATGGAGCAAACTGTGTGAATTTTTCACCCTAAGTGTAGGTGGCCTGCAAGAATGATGCATTCGTGCACCCTAGGCCATAGGCAGCCTGCGAACTCACATTAAAAATATGTTTTTGGAAGGAGACAATGGCCACTTTTCTCAAGCAAAAAGTCCTTGTTGGGAGCCTGAATACACCATTGTTAAGACATCACCAGAATGACCAAAATCATGTGTAACACCCTCCCTTTGGAGGAATAAGGGATTCATCATCCCATATTTCTCCTCTTGGTGCACTCAGTTTGAAGGTTCAATTCTATTGGGTAACTATTCCATGTGTTCAATTTCTTGTATCACTTGTTTATGTTAGTTTAGTTTGTTTCTTATTATTAGTTTCTATTTGCTAGTTTTTGTATCTTGTTTTCTAACTTGCAGGTCCACTAACTTGCTAACCATCTTTATGTTATTCCTTGTTAGCTTACCAAGGTAGTTAAGGGACTCTGTTTTTCTCACTCTTGTGACAAAAGAACCCAAACACATGATTTGTCAAATTATTGGTTGTGAGCACAACAAAAATGTAGATGAGTCTATTCTAGGCTTGTTTTGACTCTTCAGTCCTCCAGAATCCATTGCATGTACAAAGTTTGATTATGTTCAATTTTTAGTTGGAGTCATTAATTTCCAATTGTCTAAATTTAACTATACAAAGTCTTTTAGATATCAGGCCCACCTGGTCTACCTTATTCTATTCAATAATTCTTCTTCTTTTGAGAGTTTGGAAAACTAGGTAACAAAGGATTTAGAAAGCCCAAAACTTGTGATCTAATTGTTGTGACTGGGAAATCCCTCTACAGACTAGCACTTAGGGTTTTATTATGCATGCAGAAAATACCTAAAGATTCCTACTTTCTACCGTCATCCCAAACCTAATCCCCATTATTCTTAAGCAAATACGTATTTAAGAATATCAAGTGAGCATACCTTATTTCAGGCATTTGATATCGATCCTCCCAAGGCTGACTTGCATTCACACAAGACAAACAAAGAACTCCACATGCATTTTATTTACAGATTAATGGGTTAGAGATTTAATCAATATGTATGCAATAAACCATGAAAACCTCATATGGTGGGACGAGAAAAGTACTTCTTTATTATTAACTTCAACAAATCAACTTACAATGATGAAGCCGACCACTACTCCACGAACCTAGTCCTGGGCTCCTCTTCAACTATCCTCCAACTTCTTTACTCTATATTTCTCTTTGCATAAGGATGGCTAAAGGGTTGGGACAAAGGGAATGCGCAATCAGATATAGTTTCTTTACTATGGTTCTCCTCTTCCAAATGGGACCCCTAACCCTTCTTTTATAGGGTAGAAGAAGCTAGGTATTTGGTCGAACCCTTGGCCATGCATGGCAGAAAGGTTTAGTTAACTCACCCAAAGTTGTGTGTTTCGTCAACAACTTTCATTTTTTCATGCTTTTGTAGGTACATGTGGGCTGTCTTGGGTCAGCTAGCATGTACATGCATACAGTAATGGCGTAGGGTGCGTGGGCCTTTATAAAAGGGGTTTTTAAGAATATTTGTTCAGCAGTGTTTTGGCAAAGAAGGAATCTGAGATGGCCTAATTCTAGGTAAGCATGTCTAGAGAAAATTAGGGTTATAATAGATGCCCCCTAATGTGTGAGGTCAAAAGAGCATCTGATGGCCAAAATACATTAACAATCTTCACCGATGTGTCGACCAAGTGAGCCCAGGGACCAAAAATCGGGAGGTGTCATCTGCAAAATAATAATTGTCTCATTGTGGTGGGCATACCCATGCTTGGGATAAAATAAAATCATGGATACCAATCAAATACACTATAGATCCATGTCATATAACTATATAAAGTGTAGCCGCGAACAATACACAGTGGAGCTACATCTCGAAATCAAAAATATATACGTGTAGAGTATCCATCTTCTTAGAAGATGATAAGGCCTGATAGCTAGAGATGAGGTCGTCAAAGCTCGAGAAACAACTTCAAAATCTTCAAAACTCAAGTAGGAGTGCAATATGAGTGTATGACTTCACTACCCAGAGGTCTTCGACACCTCGTCGGTCATGGACTAGAGAATCTTGATGATTAGACTGAAGGCTTCATTGATTTCGAGCAAAGAATTGATTGGACGTTCAGGATGGCCAGGTACGAGGGAAAGAGACAAAATGTAGAGGGGCTGACTAAGGCTTGGTAAAAGCTTCTCTTGGAAAACAAGATGACAAATGATGAGACTCGGGCAGCATGGCATTAACATAATTTTACGAGGTAGGAGGCAACGCAAACTCTCCATATGTTTGGAAGAATAACCAAATGGAGGAGGAAAGAACTCTATGTAGCGAGAAACAGCTTCCTAAGGTCATATTAAATCCCAGAGTTTGATGAACAAATGGACAAATGTGATTTATCCAAGGGAGACTCATTATGCTGCCAATAAAGAAAATACTTTTCCCTTCCTCTTTTTGGGGTATATTTGATTTTTTTTGTCTTTTTCAATAATTTTGTAAAAAGAATAAAAGAATGTTACGTTACAAAGGAGGAACGAGTGTTGCAAACATACAAGTTCAATGCATAGGGATAAGACTGATGCTCAGAGTAAGGACACTCAGGAAAAATCCTCTAGGGGCCAAAGGTGTCAAGACGCAGAGGCAAAGTGCTATAGGGCTTGTGTATAAGGTGTGCTTCAGATGGTTCAGTTGAGAGCAACATGGAGCCGGCATTAGACCAAAGACACAGGTATGCGAATGCGATTAATAAAACACACAATGGTAACGTCCTTCAATGTGAGTTTAACGAGCCCAGAGAAGGTAAGCTCGACGGGTTTTCATATTTAGAGAGTCTGAAAAAACATAAAAGGAGACTCCACTAGGGTACCTTTTTTGAAGGTAGTCTAGTCGATTCAAAAAAGGGGTAAACTAGCACCGATAAGACGTCTATTCAAAACCATTTTAATGAGTGTGATAAAGACAAGATCACTCGGCCATTTTATCATCTTTAAGGATTATGAAAAAACCTTAACTATGGACTGCATCAGGAATGTTCTTCTGGACCATTTTAACAAGTGTGAAAGAATAAGGTCACTTGGTGATCTTTTCAATTTTAGGGAGTCTGAAAAGAGCTTAACTATGGACTCTGTGGGGGTTCCTTTTTCATACATTTAGTCCCTCAGACCCGAAAAAGGGTTAAAATGATACCTAAGAGTACTCTTTTAGAGAACTAAGGTTCCTTAGAATATACCTTTGTTTGTATAGTTAACCGTCTGGACCGAAAAAGGGGTAAAATACCATCGGACAGACGTGACTTCAAATTTCAGTTTAACGAGCGTGAAAGGACACAAGATCGCTCGGAAATATTTTCATGTTTAGAGGGTATGAAAAGGTCTTAAAAGAAGACTCGTTATGTCTTTTAGTAGTCCCAATGGTGAGGTCAAGAGTGAAAAGGAATCATGCAAATGAGGCTCAAACTCATAATCAGGAAAAACAACAAGGACTCCCAAGCCTACAGTGATTAGAGACAACATGGACACCATAATGCAACCAGGATATACCTAGGGTATCCATGTTCCAGTACGCTCTACCACCAAATCGTGACACTTCTAAAGCAACAATGATGGTTCTGTGTCACAACTTGATGGGATCGATCCTATGGAAAAAGGATAAAGACAACAAGATACAAAAGTCAGGGTGGAACCTTACCTACATGCTCAAGTTGATCATCTGAGATTTTTCCATGGACCTTCAAAAGTTACCCAAAAATCGAAAAAAAATGTCTTGATACTCGATCATACCCTTCCAATACAACTCCTGAATCACTCTAAATGGTTTTTAGTTTAAAGAAAATGATAAGGGGGTCCAAAAAAAGTGACAAAAAGAGGCCAAAAAGTCTATAACTAGAAGTTGGTAGCTCATTATCACCATTGTTGATTTGGAAATTGACTCTAGAGAAAAAAAACCCTTTGGTAAAAGTGGTGATTCCGGGATCTACAGTGGATGAAACTACCATCTGTCTGGACCAAGTAAGTATAAACTCTCTCCTCTTGCAATTTAAATCCTTATTTATGCTTTCGGTTTCAAGTTTTGGGGGGGCGTCGACCTTCAAAAGGTCGGCCCTAGGTCCATACAGGATATCTTATGACAGGCTGTGTGTACATTTGGGCAGAGTAAAAACTACACATGTGTACACGCAACTGTCATCATTACAGCCCACGTGGACCCCCATATTGAATGAAAATTTTTAAAAAAAACAAGGGTTAACCCTCCTGAACTTGGTGTTTTGCAAGATGTATGTTCACTGGATGGAAAGAGAGCATGAGGAGGTTAGTGAGTTGGTTGGGGAAGACCCAAATGTTGTGGTTGCCTTAATGCAATGTGTTTTGCTCAAGTTCTTCTTATGTCCTTTTATGCGGGCACAACCTAGGCTATGAATGCCTTGGTTGATTATTGGCATCCTGATGCAGAGGCCTTTATGTTAGAGTGGCAGTCACTGATGCCTACGACAGAGAACATATATTTTTTGACTGGCCTCTCGAGGAGAGGGGAACCATTCAACCTTTGGACATTTCCTTTGAGGCCTTATAACATATTCGAATTGATAGGAATTTATTGTGAGGCTGGTACAGATCGATCGAGCTCACAGGTGCCCATAAGAAAGATCACTGACTTATCATTGTAGGCGATTGTGTTGCTTATTGGGTGGTTGAATGGTTCTGCAGCTCTACATCAGGCGTCCCGTGCACAGATGAACTGTGCAGTCTAGTGCTTAAATGCACAAATAGTTGACTGGAGTACTCCACTGCTAGATTTTATGAAGAGGCAGTTGACAAATTGTCAGTCGTGGATGCAGAGGAACTTCGGGTTCGAGACAATTCTATACTCTTTCTTCCTTGAAATATTTTCGAGCTTCAGTCCTCGAGTGGTGGTACGAGGACATCAGGCCTCTCTTCCTGCGGTTTGCAGATGGCAGTGTTACTGCCATGATAGGGTGGTGGAAGGACCAATGAGTCCTTTGATGATGATTTATTCACTTGGTTGTCACGATAGATCCCAGTTATAGAGGATTACCCTAATGTTGGGATTGATTTCTTGAGAGATGCTGAGATACCAGTACCTCCTAGTGAGGAGCGAGGAGATATGGGTAAGTTTACATCATTGTTCTGTTATTGTTTTTTTATGAAACATATGTAATTTTTATGTTTTTTTTTTTGTTTTTTTTATATCATTTTTTTATACCAGAGTATTTGACGGATATGTGTCTATTGTGTGCATATTTGGGACCGGTGCGACCTGATTATTATGCGAGGAACATGCATCGTCCTCAGCCAGGGGCCGTACCTGCCGCCGCAGGGGGACCAGCAGCAGCAGGAGAGATTCCAGCCAGGGAGGCTAAGAGGGTGTTGAGACGAGTCGAGAAAAACCTTACCTCGCTCACCCACACAGTCCCTATGGTAGAGATTGAGGATCTACCACCATCTATGCAGCCTCATGTAGTGGGGGCACCATGGAGGTGGGTTCGATTGTTTCGGCATTTGGCAAACACAGTTGATCAATAAAACAGGGCCCAAAGGCCCTAACCTTAGTTAGTCTAGACTTTTCATGTGCCGAGAGCACTACTTGTATATATGTTTTGAGGGCATAAGCCCCATGACTCATTACTAGTCATACTTTTGAGGCACTTGCATCCACTTATGTACTCTGATGGTTAAGATATTATATATGGATTTTTATGTCTTTTTGTGTCTTATGGATCATATTTTCCTTTAAAAATATATTTACATGTTTATGTGTATATCCTTTCATATGTGTGTGAAATGCCAATCTAAAATTTGGTTAGCTAGAGTATCTGTAATTTGGTTTAATCTCCTGGGAACATGAAAATATGTAATATAATCAAATCTTCATTCTAAGAGACGTACCTTAAGGAATCATCAGTGTAAATTCGGATCATGAACACGATAGACTCTATTTAAATGAGACACAACTAGCTGAGCATCTAAATAGACTCGGAGATGAGAGATACCAAATGATAGGGCATCATGAAGCAACTCAATAACTGCACTATACTCGGCGACATTGTTTGTGGTGTCACCTAAGCATATACCTCCGGAAGATAATAACTGGCCTCGAGGTGTAAAAATTATCCAAGCTGCGGAGGCAAGCCTTCGATTGTGCCAGCTAGCATCATCTACGTACCCAATGAATACCTCAGATTCACTTGACATCTGCCATAGTGACGAAAGACAACATCAAAAACGACACATCCATAATACTAAAAGAAACTAGAAAGTAATAGTACAAAGACTATACATATGTTACAAAATGTTACCCATGGTGACCTAACTATGAGTGATACTTCTTGAGGTAGAGCCCATTTCTAGGCTCTGCCAAAGCATTTCCCTCAAAGTCAACCAGACAATAAGCACCCTTTTTTAGAACCTCTTTTATGATGAAAGGTCCGAACCACATGGATTTGAATTTTCCTGCCCCTAGGGGGTCCTTATCTTGGTCATAGACCAGGACAACGTCGACTTTAGAGAAAATTCAAGGACAAATGGACCGATCATACTGACACTTGAATTTATGTTTATGAGCCTCATTGGCCAAGGCTGCATCACGATGCTTCTCATTGAGATGCTCAAGTTATAATAACCGTTCTTCAAGTGGAGAAGTATCTTGCAATAATTGTACTGCCAACTTTAGGGACAGGATCTGACATTCTATAGGTAAGACTGCTTCTAGCCTATAAACAAGTTGAAAAGGTGAGAAATTTGTTACATTCTTAACAGACATTCGGTAATCCCATAATGTTGAGTATAACATCAAATGCCAATTTGACTTGGCTGAGTTGATCGTTCGTTGTAGGATGGTCTTAAGAGATTTATTTACAGATTCCACCTGACCATTTTATTCGGGGTAGTAGGGTGACAAATGTTCTTGATACAACCCAAGATTTGATGTTAACTCAGTCATCATCTGGTTCTGAAAGTGACTACCATGGTCAATGACAATCTCCCTTGGGACGTCGAACCTTGATATTATCTGGTTGAATAAAAAGAGAGTCGTAGTCTCTCCATCATCTTTAAACGTTGGCATAACTTCGACCCACTTCGTGAAGTAGTCTATGACTGCAATGATATAACGGTGCCCCCTTGTTGAAGGAGGGATGCATGCAGTGTAATCAATCCCCCACTTGGTGAAGCGACCAACTATGTTGACAGGAAACATGGGAGCGAGATGTGCCCTCATCTTCCGAGAAAAGATTTAGTACGGGTGGCACTTCTTGACTGATTCGATACAATCTTTGATTAGTGTCGGCCAGAAGTAACCTACTCATAAAATATTTTGGGTTGTTGCCAACCCATACAAATGACTGCCACAGGCTCCAGTATGGCAATCATTAAGCACAATAACTTCTTCTTCATGAGTGAGACATCGACGCAGGACGTAGTCTACACCTCTTCGATACAACGTATCATCGAGTATGAGATAATTCTTAGCCTGATGGCGTATACGTCAACGCTCATCACGAGAAGCAGAGGTGAGGCACTTCAAATTCTGGAGATAGATAAGTATATCTCCGTACCAGGGATCCAAAAATGTGATCAAAAACATATCTCCTCTGATAGGCGACTCTTCGGGCACAACATCACCTGACTCAATTTGAAGTTCTGAAATAAGTTCTGTGAAGACCAGTGAAATTTTTGATTTTGCTGAAACGAAATCTAAGTCAAATTCCTGGAGGACTACTATCCATCTACTGATCTTTCTTCCTATTACTCGTCGTGTCAACATGTACTGAAACAGATTCATGACAACAATGACGATGGTCTTGCGAAACAGAACATAATGACAGAAATGTTGAACAGCATGGACTGCTGCCAATGCAAGTTTTTCGATATGAGAATAATTGAGTTCCGGTCCTATGAGGCCTCGACTCAGGTAACAGATCACATATTCTAAGAACAAGTCATCTTCCTGAACTAATACCATGTCGATGGTTGACTCTACTACAGCCAGGTATAATAAGAAATCTTTGTTATAGTTAGGTGGTCGAAGTAGAGGGGCAGTTGTGAGGGCATGTTTCAACGCTTTGAAAGAGAATTGAGCAGCATCGTCCCAATAAAAAGGAATGTATTTCTTCAGTAAGTGCATAAATCCCTTTGTTATCTTGACATAGTTGGTGATGAAACATCTTAAAAAAATTTCCTTGCCCTATAGACTCTGAAGTTGAAGGATTGTGCGTGGGGGAGGCAACTGAATTATTGCCTCAACCTTGAGAGGATCGACCATGATCCCTATTGTTGACACTATAAAACCTAACAAACGTCCTGATGTTATGAAAATGATGCACTTGTTTGGATTCAAGTGAATCTGGAAGTAGAGACAACGCTCAAAGATAAGTCTGAGGTGTGTGGGATGATCCGTTCTCTTGCGAGATCGAGATGCTAAATCATCTAAATAGGCCTCGACTATATGCTTGAGATCATGGAAAGAAAAAGACATGGCCCGCTGAAAGGTCGCTCCAACATTTTTGAGACCAAAGGGAATCTTATGATACATGAATGTACCCCATGGACAAATGAATGATGTTTTGTGCTGGTCCTCGGGTTTTCTTTGTATTTGATTATATCTTGAAAAATCGTCCATGAAAGAGAAGGCCTCGCAACCTGCACATTCATCAATTATCTGGTCAATGAATGGTGTGGGAAAATTATATTTTGGGTAGGCCTTGTTGAAATCATGGAAGTCTATACATACACAAATCTTACCTTGTTTTTTATTGACCGGCACGGGATTTGACACCAATTGGGTCAAATGGATAGGATAGATAAAACTGGATTTTAGCAGTTTCACAACTTCAACCTTAATGGTTGTTGCTTTCTTGGGATTAACTGGATGAAGCTTCTGTCGAACAAGATTGGCATCTGGATAAGTTGTGATTTCATGTTCGATTAATTTTGGATCGATGCCTGGAATTTCCTTGTAAGACCAAGCAAAAACGTCGCGAAATTCTTTAAATAGATCTGTGTAGATTTGAATCTCTCCGGGGGAGCAATCAGCTCTGAAGAAAACATTCTCCATGATGTTAGGGGTTTAGGAGATATTGATCGGTATGGTTTCAGTGATGATTTCCATATTACCCTCAACATAGACCTCATTTGTAGCTAAGGGATTAATAGGAAAAGATCTATCTCTAGTCATAGTCAAGGTGAATTCTTCGGCTTCGATTTTTCTTAAATCTGGGAGGAAGTATGATCTGTGATGAAGATCATCCTAGGGTTTTTCTGGACTAGTTATTGCTTCAATTACTACTTCGTCAGAGGGAAAAACTAAGTCTAACGAATCAATGTCAGCGAGAGGACCTTGAGCCCAAATAGGCTCTAGAAGCGGATATAACTCTTGTGCAGGAGTTGGATCTGTGTTGGCTAAAGCTTGTTGGACTAAAGAGTATGCTACTTTAGCTACAGACAAGGGCATGGACATGCCCGGGTGCCCTGTCCCATCTATTTTGGATGATGGTGATCCAGGTGGATATCGGAGGCCACCCACCTTTTCCAAATGGCTCA
>CBVK0100670351.1:0-16180 GCA_900067695.1 Picea abies
TATGCCCTAATTAAGGGGTAATGAGCCAACATTAGGGCTTAACATAGTCGCTCTTGCGATGAATAAGATCGTCGATAGTATTGATAGTTTGTCACAACTATCGAGGCTTTGTCACTCTTGCGATGAACTGTAGTTACCGTCGATGATACCTTATTCTTGAATAGTTCGTCACAAGAACTACTCTAGTCATCTCTCTTTCTACGAATAAGATCATCGATAGTATTGATAGTTTGTCGCAACTATCAAGGCTTTGTCGCTCTTGCAACGAACTATCATTACCATCGATGATACCTTATTCTTGAATAGTTCATCGCAAAAAATACTCTAGTCATATCTCTTATGATGAGTGCCCTAGGTCATCCCTCTAGTGACGAGTTCTCTATCTCATTGTTCTTGCAATGGTCTCCTTCGTCCATCACTCTTGTGACGACCACCATAGTTCGTCTCACTTGCAAAAACCTCCTTGGGTCGTCTCTCTTGCGACGATATCCCAGGTTCATCACACTTACCACGGAACATGAAGCGATGTTTGGGGGTCCCAAGATTCGTCACAATCTCCACAACATAATGTTGCAAGAGCGTCAAAATGGTTGTCACAAAATGACCCAAATTTACTAGTGTTACTTCTTACGAGTTGATGAAACAGTGAATGCAATCATAAGATTGGGAGAATAAGTTGATGAATTTATAATGATTCAAAAGGTACTAATATCTCTTCCAATGATATTTGATCCAAGTATCTCAGCACTAGAAGAAAGAATAGATATGGATTCAATAATCATGGATGAACTACATAGAATTTTCACAACCTATGAAATTAGAACTGAATAGGAGAATCCAGTTACAAAAGAAGCAGCACTCAAAGTATCCAATAAGTCAAAGAAAAAGGGAAATAAAAAGGAAAAACAAGATAGCAACAACAGTGACATCTCAAAAGACGATGAAGAAGTAGCCAACTTTGTCATAAGACTGAAAAAGGGAACCTGTGGCACATATAGAGGTAAGCTTCCATTGATTTGTTTTAATTGTGATGGTATTGGTCATTTTTCTAGAAAATTTACCCATAATAAAAATAAAATAAATGAATAATATGTTTCAAATAGCAAACAAATTTACAAAGGCAATAAAGCCAAAAAAAAATTCTTCCAGAAAATATTTTGCACAAAAGAAGATAGCACCTCATAAAACGAAGATGAAGATAGTGGAAGTGAGAAAGAAAGGGTTATATTCATGGAAGTAGAAGACCCTGATGAATAAGGAATCAAATAATAATATGAAGAGGAAAAAGTTGACTACATAGAAGAATTGATGAGTTCCATAAAAGTTATAAAAAAGGTAAAATAATAAAAACAAGTCACTTTAGGAAGAACTAAATTGAAAAGAGGAATCTCAAAGTTCCAACTCTAAAGAACTAGAACATATGATCTAAATTAAAAATTCAATTTGAATAAGACAAAATAATTGAAGAATCACTCAAAGAATGGTTAGAATAAAGAGACGGGATCATTGGAAATTTGGAAGAAGAGGTTTTCACATTGAGAAAATATCTTCAAAATAAAAACATGTAGAACATTTCAAAGTTTTGGATGATATTATCAGCAGTCAAATGCCAAATCATGACAAGTCTAGACTTGGATACAATCAGACTGAAAAGGGATCAAGCTCCAAAACAATAGATCAAGAAACATGTCCAAGAAGCTATGAAGAGACAATCATAGGAGACAAGAAGTTTTACAAGGAAGATCACATGGACACTCCTAGAAGATTCAGATTTCAGAATCAACGATGGTCAGAAAAAAGAAGGCCTCAAGAAAAAGAAGGATTCAGAAGAGTAACTCCTTTCATAATATCTTCAACTCTCGGGTATCAAACTATGTTCTTTGGTTTATGTTATTCATGTAATAATTTTGGACATAAATTTGTAAATTGTAGAGAAAATAGCAGAAACATAAACAACTATGAAAGCCATGCACATAATAGGTATCCAAGAAGGCCTAGTGAAGCACAGAGAAGAAGCTACAACATATTTGAGTCCTTGAGCACTGAAGTGGAATACTACAAGTACATCAACTTTGGACACATAACCAAAGATTGTATAATGGAATTCCCTCCTAAAGAATCACAACATAATAACAACAATCACAGACATGAACCTCAGCAGAGAATATGGATAAAAAATCAAAATCGGTATAACAATGAAGAATGCACACTCACTCTACAAGCTAAACATAAGAAATGTGGTTGGTATGTTAACATCGGTTTCTCAAATCACATGATAGGTGATGAGGACATGTTTCTAACCTTGATAAAGGAAATAGATGGATCAATCTCTTTTGGAAATGATGACTCAGCTAGAATCATTGGAAGAGGCACCATCAGAATTGGAAACAAGGATACCAAGGCAAGAAATTTTCTACTAGTAGAAGATATGAAACATAATATTCTAATTGTAAGTCAAATGTGTGACCAAGGTCACAAACTTGTGTTTTATTCATAGAAGTGTGAGATAAGAAAAGCAGGTTCAAGACTATTGGTTGCAACAGTTTTAAGAACTTCAAGCAACATATATGTATTAATGAAAAGTGTTTTCTAGGAAAGGAAGATGAAGTTTGGCTATGGCATAGAAGGATGGGTCAAATAAACTTTGACAACCTAGTCAAAGTCAGAAAAAGGAAGAAGTCAGAGAAATTCCTCAGATCATGAAGCCAACCAATACCTTATGAAAGCATTTCCAACAAGGAAACCAAACAAAGATCAAATTCAAATCAAGGGAATACTCCACAATAAGACTGCTAAAAATCGTGGATACTGATCTAGTTGAAACAACTAGAATAAAGGTTTTAAAAGGTGAGCAATATTTTATGTTATTGGTTGATGACTATACAAGGTTGAATGTAGTTTTTTTTCTCAGGAAGAAGTCAAAAGCTTTCTAGAACTTCAAGGTATACAAGGAAATGGTTGAAAATGAAATGGATTTAAAAATCTAATGTTTGAGATCTAATAATGGAGGAGAGTTTGTTGCAAAGGAATTTATGGATTTCTGCAACAAGCATGGAATAAAAAGGCAATTTTGCGTTGCTAGGAAACCTCAACATAATGGAATTTTCGAAAGGAAGAACATGATAGTACAGGAAATTGCTCGAACTATGTTAATGGATTCTAAGCTTACCGATGTCTTTTGGGCACATGCAGTGCATACAACAGTTCATATTCAAAACAAATTAATGCTCAAAAACAATAGTGATAAGACTCCCTATGAGCTATGGAAAGGAAGACCAGTGAATGTGAATCACTTCAGAGTCTTTGGAAGTAGATGTTACATTAAAAGAGAAGATTGTAGAATGGGAAAGTTCGACTCTCATGTGGAAAAAGACATTCTTTTTAGGTATTCGAGCACAAGGAAAGCATACAAATGTTTCAATCTAAGGATCAAAAAATTTGTGGAAAGCATCAATGTAATGGTTGATGAGACAGGTGGGTGAAAAATAAAGGAAGAATAAAAGGAATCAATGGAACATGTTCACGAAGAAGAATCAAAGGAAGAAGAAGTAGTAGAAGGGGAAGATGAAGAAGAGCATTCAGAATAAAAAGAGCAAGAATTCTACATTGAGCAAACAGAAGGATTTCAGTTGTCAGGAAATTTAAATTATGTTTTCATGTTGAAGAAGGCCTTGTATGGTCTCAAACAGGCCCCCATAGCATGGTACTCTAGACTAGACAAATATTTATAGTAGCAAGGGTTCAAGAAAGGAAATGCAAGAAACAACCTATACATCAAGGTAACTCAAGATAATATTTTATTAATTGAAGTTTATGTTGATGATATTATTTTGGAAGTGACGATGATAGGTTGAGCCTGAAATTTGCAAAGGATGTGCAGAATGAATTTGAAATGTCATTACTTGGAGAACTATTCTTCTTTCTAGGTCTTCAGATATATCAAAGCAACCAAGGAATTTTTATTTGTCAAACCAAGTATATTAGAGAAATGCTAAAGATGTTCAGAGTGGAAGATTGAAAACTAGTCAATACTCATATGCAAACCAGATGCAAGTTAAGTAAAGATGATAATTCAAAGGCTACAGATCATAGGTAGTATAGGTCAATGATTGACAACTTACCATATGTGACAACATCCATACCAGATGTAATGTTGAAATTTTGGTATGCTCGTTTAACCATAGACAATGTCACATCATTGTCACCCAACCATAGGCATTCACATATGCCACCCCCAAGCACACTAAACTTTAATTAGAATAACTCTTGAAAGCCTACTCCAGAAGCAACAGATAAACCCTAGTTTCTTACTACAACCACAACTCAAGACAAGTAGAGCACTCCTGAGTCCTTCTCCAAGGGTAGCGCACAAGAGAGAGAGTCTCCATATCCACAGAAAAAGTATCATACACAACTGAAGCAAATGCAACTGCACTACACTCTCTCTCAAAATTGCACCATACTCACCAATAATATCACCAAGAAAATCACCAAGAATATCACAAAGAAAATAACCAAGAGAGAGACCAAGAATAAGAGATGACCATGTGCCCTTATTCCTCCTTGAATCTACAACTGCATCTCTCCACAAGAATTGCACCCTAACTAGGTGTAAAAATGAGCTAAAGCATCCTCTGTTTATATTAATCTATCTAGTGACTTTTCTGGTTGGGCCAACCTAAATTTCTGGTAATTATATTTTTTTTTTATCTTTTTCTTGTGGAGCCGACTTGGATTTCTGAAAGACAATATTCTAATATTATTTATTCTGCTAGGATGACTTGTCTTCTAGTTTTTCCACACATCTGTTTAATGTTTCACCTTCTTCTGGATTATTCTATTCTAAGTCATAGGCTACACATGGAGGTTAATACCTCCTGCAACTACCAAAACATCAACACTCCCTCTTAGATAGGGAGGTATTAACTAAGATGTTCTTTGTGTACTGGTCTCAAACACATCCATCCATATCACATGGCATGGGAAATACTCACATGGTATTGCAAAATAGTCTACAGGTAGAATCACCATATCCACACAGGTTATCATATGATCAAACAGATCATGCAACATGTATCACCATCATAGTTGCAAATTAGACATCATAAGAAGTTATGCACTTTCACTGGAGTAGTGTACCATCCTCTGTTAGAGTAGCATACCAACCTGTACCGGGGTAATATACAACCTTGCGTTGGAGTAGCATACCAACCTATGTTAGGGTAACATACCATCCTATGTTGGAGTATCATACCAACCTGTGATGGGTGTTGGCACAAGGGCAGACCCAAGGTTCAATGCCTCAACAACGCACCAACAAAAGCCTAACTACTGACCCTTTCAGAAACACCTGCGAAGAAAGCCAAGTCTCACCTAAGGTAGAAGAAGATGGGGTTACAGGACTCAGGTATTTGTAACCAAGATGGGACACAGATCTATGATTATAACACTTTGCAAAGTATTTTAGAAACACTTAGAATGTGGTATGCATTGGTTCATTATCTTTTATTAACATCGCAGAACAAACCCTAATATAAATCGACAAAGTAAAAATAAATATTAATCACTTATACCACTTAACACACAACACAGAGTTAGATCCAACCTTCATTCATCCTTAACACATGTAAAGTACTAAGCATATACAGATCTATCTAACATACATAATAAGCAGAGCATTGAGAATATTCATAATACAAGCAACACAACACAAAAAAAACAGAAGACACAAGATATGCGTGGTTCACCCCAGTGTGGGGCTACATCCACCAACTTCTTCGTCTTATTTATTATTCTTCAATCTCTTACCTTCATCTTCTCTTGTGCACTAAGCCACAGAGCCAAGCTTTGTAGAGGACAGAGGATCTACTTACTGAGCACTAGATATTCCTTCCCAAAATTAAGTCAAGGCATAGAGCCAACTCCTCTATCGAGCACAAATCCTTACATACATATTATGTTGCACAAAGAAACTTATAACTACTTTCACTTAGCCTCGCATCTATTGACTCTTACAACACTTATCCTCTACCTTACAAGCCTACTCTTATTTATACTTTTACAATAAGGCCTAATCATGGGTAAACCCATGGGCCAACATCCCATAACCCATCACAAAAAACCTAAGGAACCCTTTTTTGGGTCCACAAAGCCCACAAAAGAAGTGAGATCCACGATATCATCTCCACCTAGGTGCTCCTTCCTCGATCACTGCGTCAAATTCCAAAAAGTGGTCAAACCTGACCAATATTTCCTCAAAACTTGGTCGAGGGCCATCAGGCCCCCAAAACTCACCTGTGACTTGTCCCAAGTCACTCAAGTCTAGGCAACGCTAATTTGAAGACTTCAATATTCACTCGAGCGGCCTCGACTTGCTGCTTCACCTGAGCCTCCTGCTCAATGAGCTCTTGGATCATCTACTCTGTAACAAGCCCTTCTAGGCATTGTTCTATTGTCGCAACCACTTGGTCCAATTGCGATCCTTGTCCTTAAATCTATTCAAACACCTTGTAGGCAACATCCTGCAGAGGTTGAAGCTTCTCCGTGACTTGAATTACTCTACCATGGATGGAAGTAATATGTTTTTGTATTGCGCGATGTTCCTGAGATCTCTTCATTATTTCTACTGTAGTGAGTAGCTTCATCTGTGCCTGTACTGATAGTGCCTACTGTTGTGCCTCTTATAAATGCGCTTCCATTTTCCTTAGCTCTGGGTCTTCTGTGAGGCATTCATAAGTATGCGCACTTTTTTCGCTCAGTTGTTTTCACTCTGAAGCAAGGGCCCTGATTCTTACAACTTCATTCTTGGCAGCTTCATCCCTCTGATCTCGCACTTCCTGTGGAGTTCTCGATACTTCCTGGATATCCAACTCTGTTATCCTTGCTTGAAGCTGTTGGATGGCCTCAGTGAGCTTCACCACTTGAACCTCGACTAACTCATGTTCCTCCTGTGCCAAGCCTATCATAGAGAGAAGTTCTTTATTCATCGCTTATTTACCACAGTCTTCTCTGTGACCAGCTAGTCCTTTTCTCTCTGTATATTTTCTTTTTCCTCCTCAAGCATCACCTGAAACTAATCTCTCTGATTTTCATAGGTGGTTACACAGTACCGCACAACTCGTAGTTTCTCTAAGACTTCCTCTTTTTATTTTTTCAAGGCTTTTGTAGCCTTCTCCTTTTCTTCTTGGACTTTCTAAAGTCGAGCCTCTATCACATTTTCAAGTCTTCTTATTTGGGCTGGTTCATCCCCAATTTCTAAAGTCTCTGATGAGGAAGGCACAATAGGTATTGTGCGGCTCAAATGAATGGCTTGTTCTATTTCCTTCATTTCCTTATCGACTCTCTCATACAGCTCTTCCTTCTTCACTCTGTATCTCTGCAAGAGATCATCAGATCCATCCTCCATGGAACTGTAGACTAGACTGATATCATCCTCTATGAGTATGCCCTCCATATGGGGATCGCTAGTGTGTTTCTTCTTTCTTACCAAAGGTTTCTGCGAGGTTACTGTTTCAGTTGGGGGATCTTTCGACAGTGTAGCTTTGCCTTATCCTTGATTTTCTCCTTCATCCCCTCCTCCTTCTCCATTTACTTCATCTCCTCTTCCTGGTGAGCCAAATCCATTTCCTTCAGAAGCACTCTCCTCCTTGTCAGTCTCTATATTTTGAACTTCCTCCTTTTTCTTCTTCTTCTTTGCACTGGACTGTCCTACATGCTCGACCTGGGTGACGAGGGGGATTCCTATGATGTTGGTGTCAGAGAGTTCTTCATCATCGACCAGTACAAGGAACTCCTCTAGCCACTCCTTCGTCATATGCTCCATGTCTTCATCTATCATCTTGTAATAGGACTATAACTCTTCCTTGTTCTCGTCTCTGCACGCAGTGACATAGATAAAATATCAATCTGTGCGGAACTTGGCTATCGTTCTATATTGGTGCAAGGTGTGCAGTGTTATGTGCGAAAACACTTCAATGGAAACCTTTGACTATTGATAATAGAAATGGAGCACAACGTTCAACTACCATTGCTTCGACATGTCATTGGTGTACCACAAGGTAGAGAACCAAGTGGCCAACGAATTCAATGGTTCAATCTCTGGGAAGGTGGCTCCTTTTGACATTTTCGAAGCAACAAATGCAACCAATATGAGCAACCAGCTAAAGTGGAACTTGTATCCTTGATCCTGAGCTTCGCGACATTCTTTCTCAAGCTCATTGATGAGGTAACTCACCCAATTCATCTGCATTCCCTCCACGCATTTTCCTGCGAGGTCCACCATGAACCCGGTGACCTATGTGGGGTGACTCTTTCTTACGATCTTTCCAGCTATGAGTTGGAAAGAGAGGCACACTGTGCCATCCTAGATAGAGGCTACCTTGTAGCCTCACTTTTCCTTTTTTACTTTTTCATAAGCCTCCTTGATGCATTGTGCCAGGGAGCAGTCTGAAGCCTTCCCTGGGTAAAACTACTGAGGGTCGGGTCCCTGCATGCTCGATCCTGTAATCAAGTGGATCAACACTAGATCCACAATAATCTGTCGGTTGAGCCACAGGTATCTTCCATGGTAGCACGACAAGAGGATTTTAATGCAAGTGTTAACCTTCTGTTGATAGCCAAAATGGGGAATCTTCATGACATTTAGTACATTGGACTGTGCCAACTCCTTAATCCATGGTTGGGAGACCAGGTGAGGCTTCTTCCCAGTGGTCTTCATCAAGTATCTGTGGGGTGCGAGCATAGCATAGTTCTTTCTATCTTCAAGGTTGAAGTCACTATTCTTTAGTAGCGGGATCTATCCTAATTGACTCTCAACTATGCGTATTCCCTTCAGGATGTACATGGTGATCAAAATGTATTCATAGTCATGTGGAATTCTGTCACGGTTAACCATGCTAGCCAAAGGTGGGATATACTCTGGTAAGATTGACGGGATCTACTTCACATTAGCCAGATCGTCGTGATGCTTACTTTGTTGCTCAGTAGCGGGATTGATACGACCCGAGTGACGTCCAGTCGAAGGGGAAGCCTGTAGTCCCCTGATCGATGATGCTTGTACTCCTTCAAACATAGCTTTATAATCCATGAATTGTCTTAAGAACCTCCTCGATGAACTTCTCTAACTCAATGCGTTCACCCGACATTCTCACTGTTAACAGATAGGTCGGGGTAGGAAAACGGATAAGCAGGGTAGAAAAATAGATAGTGATGTCTGATAACACAAATCGGCACACGATCACTTCTCTTCTTGTCTCAAATAATCATGGGTGGAAAAAAGTGGTCCCAACGCAGCATCCAATGGGTTAAATAAGAGGGCATCATAACATATTCATCCAACGGGCAGGAATGCTTCCATCAGTGCAAATATGTTTGTTATGGCGTGGTCTCAACGTTCCAAACGTGGTCTATCCACCCATAAATGTGTTTCCTATCCATTATGGAGCATCTTTCTAACCGTCGGTATGCCTCCAATGGTCATATAGCTTCATCGAGGCAAAGTCCCATTTTGTGTGGTCCTATTATTCCGGCGAAGTTTGAATCCTACAAACCTGCCTCCTGCGAAGTTTTCCATTTATTCTCTCTAACTTCCTGTTTCTTTTCAAACTTGGATCTCTTTTTATTGATCTTCCTTGCCTTCTTCCTTGTAATATGAGTCTCTCTGACAGTTTATGGATTCCTCTTTCCATTCTTATTCTTATCTTCTCCTAGCGTAGTGACTTCACACTACTGATGTGCTTCCAAGGGGTTCGAAGTTAATATCCTTTCTCTTATTAAATCCTAGGTGGATATTCTTATTTCTTGCATGGATAGGTCCTTCAAACTTTCTTGTGTTCTTTTAACTTTGACAACTAATTCTCTTGCCTTATGTTGCTTCGACTTAACTTCTCGTTCTTCTATCAGTCGACCTATTTTTCTAGCTACGAAATCCCTTAGTTATTACTTTTTCTTTTATGTAGCTTCTTCCTCTTCTTTCCTTTTGGTATGATTTTTTCAATCCAAGTCTTTCCTAACAAAAGTGGGAAAGGGGCATTTTTCTCAACAAACGTAATGACTTCAAACTCCTCTTCAGTCAATTTTCCATGGATGATAATATGTACATTAGTAACTCTTCCACATAGGGTTATCATCTTTCCTTTAAACAATCCTATCCTTCCTAATGAAGGTACCATAGTAGGCTTTCACAAAACTTCACAAGTGTCCTCTGTCATAATATTTCTTTGTATTTCTTCATCCAAGACACAGTCTATGTCGAAGTCTCCTAATCTTGTACTTATGCCATGTTTTACTTTCATGATCTCTGGTAAACTAATATCTCTATGAGCATCCATCATTTATTTCAAATGCATTAATGTAGTTTGAACTTCCTCTGATATGTTCTCTTTTTTATTCTCTAACATGTTCTTAGTTTCTATATTTTCATTTTCTTGTCTCATGTTCATCCTTTCAACTTTAGCAATCATCCTTGGACAATCCTCAACCTTATGACCAACAATTTTACAACAAAGACAAATAGGACCTATACTAGGGCATTCCTTAGCAATATGTCTTGGTCTTCTGCAGTTATAACATAGTGTCAAGCCTCTTTTCCTTTTGTATGTTCCCCAACCTCTCCTGTACTGTGCACTAGGATCACGGTGCTAGACCTGCAATCTGAAAAAATTATGTCTAGGTTCCTGCATCCACTTATTATTCCAAAAATTCTTTTTGTGCATAGGAATAACATATCTTTATTCATTTCTATTAACTTTACTTATATCAACTCTTTCTTCCAACTGAGCCCTAGCTTTCAGACTAGGACAAAATCTATTAAACATACCTAAATTCATGCTTTCGAAACAAAAATTTTCACTTATCTTACTCTATAAAAGCACAAAGCTTTACCTCTTTTAAGATCTTACCTCTTTTCTTCAAATCGGGTTTCTTTCTTAGTACAAAGATTCACAAATCAAGTAGAATACTGTGCACTACAGTAGCAGATCTACACATAGAGCTTCTCTTTTCTTTCCTTCAGTTCCTAGCAATCACAGTTTCAGGTCCCGGAAAATAACCATTTGTTGGCATAGGGGCAAACCCAGGGTTCAACACTTCAACAACGCACCAACAAAACCCTAACTATCGGCCCTTTCAAAAACACTTGTGAAGAAGGTGAAGTCTCACCCGAGGTAGAAGCATGGGGGGTTACAGGAATTAGGTGTCTCTAACCAAGCGGGGACACGGATCTGTGATTATAACACTTTGTAGAGTATTTTAGCCACACTTAGAAGGTGGTATATATTGGTTCATTATCTTTTATTAACATTGCAGAACAAACCCTAATATAAATCGACACAGTAACAATAAATATTATCACTTCAACCACTTAGCACACAACACAAAGTTAGATACAGCCTTCATTCATCCTTAACACATCTAAAGCACTAAGCATCTACAGATGTATCTAACATACATAATAAGCAGAGCATTGAGCAGATTCATCGTACAAGAAACACAGCATAAAGCAACCAGAAGACACAAGATATAAGTGGTTCATCCTAGTGTGGGGCTACGTCCACCAACTGCTTTGTCTTCTTTATTATTCTTCAATCTCTTACATTCATCTACTCCTATGAACTAAGCCACAGAGCCAAGCTTCGTAGAGGATAGGAGATCTGTGCACTTAGCACCAGATCCTCCTTCCCAAAATTAGGTCAAGGCATAGAGCCAACTCCTCTATCAAGCACAAATCCTTACATACATATTTTGTTGCACAAAGAAACTTAGAACTACTTGCACTTAGCCTCGCATCTATTGACTCTTACATCGCTTCTTCTCCTCTACCTTATAATCTTACTCTTATTTATACTTTTACAATAAGGCCTAATCATGGGTAAACCAGCCATGGGCTGACATCCCATAACCCATTAAAAAAACCATAAGGAACCCTTTGTCGGTTTCCACAAAGCCTACAAAATAAGTGAGATCCGTGATCTCAGCTCTGCTTGGGTGCTCCTTCCTCGATCGCTGTGTCAAAGTCCAAATTGTAAGTCTACGTTGGAGTAGCATACCAACCTACGTTGGAGTACCAACCTACACTGGAGTAGCATACTAGTTTGCATTGGAGTACGAACCTGTGTTGGGGTAGCATACCATCCTGTGTTGGAGTACCAACCCATGTTGGGGTAGCATACTAGCCTACGTTGGAGTACCAACCTGCGCTGGGGTGGCATACCAACCTAAGTTGGAGTACCAACCTGCATTGGGGTAGCATACCAACCTGTGTTGGAGTACCAACCTGTGTTGGGGTATCATACCATCCTTCGTTGGAGTACCAACCTTTGTTGGAGTAGCTCCCACTATTGGGGATCACATCACTTCTCGCTACTGGGGAATACATCAATTTTCACGACTAGAGAAAAAACTTTGGACCACTCCAAGTTTGTCCTTGACAAAGGATTGGTCAGCATATCTACTACATATTCATCAGTAGCAATATACTAGAGAAAGTGTCTCATCATAGGCTTCTCCCTCTTGTTGGGAGAATCCTCTAGACACAAATCAGGCTTCGTACATCTCTAGGATATTTATCTGCAACATGCTTGATCTTATAGATCAACTTGGAAGTCACCAGTGACTTCCCTTTTGGTCTCAGAACCAAGGAAAAGATATATATCCCATTGTTGGGTAAGTGTTGTATTCTTTGCACGACTAGCTCCAGTTGATGCTACATTGCACCAGGCGCGTAGGGGTTGAAGGGGCAGTGCCCCCCAAAAAAACAAAATTCCTTGGGAAATGTGTCTCATTTTTACCTCATTTTTCATGTTGCCTTGATTTTCGTGTACATTGTTGGGAGGTTTTCAGCACATGGTTTTTTTCTGATGGTTTTTATTTCCAGTTAAGGAATTAGGGTTGTTGACTAATCCAAATCATTGGGTTAGTGTTTTAGATGTTGTTGGCTTCTATATGTATCTTTTATTGTAAACAATGTATCACTATGAATGCATATAGAATATGTTGGTTTCCCCAGTTTTGGTGTCCAAGGGAAAAATATTTGTGTAATGTGTGTATTTTCCATTGTATATTTTTTGTTCTTTTACTGAAAATATATTTGCATTAAAATATTGTACAAGGTTAAAATCTACATTTGGTATCAGAGCTTTGTTAGATTCAGGGGGACACCTTTGTGGTCAAGGGTTTGGATCGAGACTATGATAATCCTTGTTACAATGGGAGATCTGTGGTATTGAGTTTTCAGGTGAAAATAAATGGTGATCAGTTCGAAAATGGATATCAAGAAGTTTAATGGGAAAATTTTTGAGTTGTGGAATATCAAGAGGGAAGATCTGTTGGTGGATGAAGATTAGTGGATCGTGGTGGATCCAGGTACTGGACCTTCGGGAACTTCAGCATATGACAGGAAAAAATTTATATCGAAAGGCGAAGAGCACTATCTGACTATGTCTCTCAAATTCAGTATTACTAAATGTGTTAGAGGAAGCTACAACCAAAGATTTATGGGATAATTTGGGGAATTTGTATCAGTCTAAGTCCTTAGTAAATAAACTATTCCTAGGAAAGAAGTTGTATAACCTGAGAATGAGAGATGGAGACTTGGTGGCAAAGAATTTGAACACCTTCAATAATGTGGTAACTTAGTTAGTATCTATTGAAATTAAAATTTCAAATGAAGATAAGTGTATCAGTTTACTCTGCTCTTTACCAGACTCGTGGGATAGCCTAGTTCTGTCCATAGGTAGTAATAAAACTTACTTGAAGTTTGATGAAGTAGTCTCATCCTTGTTGTTGGAGGAGATGAGATGGAAGAACATGGAAAGATAGAGATCATATGAATTATTTGCAAGAGGATGCTCATAGGAAAGAAATAGTTCTAAGTCCTCAAGTGGGAGATCTAAGTCTAAGGTAATATCTAAGTCACTCAGAAAGTTTGTAAAGGTATGTTGGAGATGTTGAAAACAAGGGCACTATAAGAAGTAGTGTAGATCCAAAATTGAGAAAAAGAATTGATCTGAAGAATCTCCTTCTATAGAAGAAAATACCTCCAAGGAATAAGAAGGGGATGTGTACTTGGATTCTTCAAGCACACATGCAGATCATGAGGCATGGTTGGCTAAATTAGGTGCATCCTATCATATGACTCCCCATAGGGATTGCTTCTATGAATATGAAAGGTATGATGGAGGTAATGTTTTCCTAGGTGATGACTCCACAACCAGAATCATAGGTCGAAGAAAATTCAAGTTGAGGCTCACAGATGGAAGGATTAGAACACTACCTAGTGTTTGGAACATCCCAGGATTGTCCATAAATTTAATTTTTGTAAGAAAAATGGAGATGCAGGGGTAAAAACAATATTTGAAAAGGAAACCTGTAGGACGGTTCGAGGAGCAATGGTGCTGCTAAAGGGAGTTCGGTTTGGAACTATGTATAAGCTGCAAAGAAGCACTATTAGTGATGGGTGTAATAGTTACATTTTTCTGATATTGGAGTTGAAGAAGAAAGAACTCCTACAGTCTCTGGAGAAAAGGTTATGTTGTGGCATCAAAGACTGGGGCAGATCAGGGATAAGGGTCTTCGACTACTACATGGTAAGGGTATGGTTGAAGGTATGTATAACTTCTCTCTGGATTTTGATTTATGTGAACATTATGTATATGGGAAGCGGAATCAGGTAAGATTCCCCTCTGGTGCAATGAGGGCAGAAGGAATTTTACAACTTTTTCACAGTGATGTGTATGGACTTATATCGGTTTCACCATTGGGAAAATATGTGTACTATGTCTCATTTATAGATGACTTCTCTATGAATACTTGGATATATTTCCTCATGAAGAAATCTGAAGTCTTTGACAGGTTTAAAGAGTTTAAGGCTCTTGTTGAGAATCAAATGGAGAAAATAAGTAAGGTGCTAAGGACAGATAATGGAAAAGAGTTTTGTGAGAATGAATTTGAAGAATTATGTAATAAGTGCAGTATATCAAGGAAGAAGACTAATCCATATACACCTCAGCAGAATGGAGTTGTAGAAAGGATGAACATGACGTTGATGAAGAAATCAAGGTGTATGCTAAATGGTGTCAGGTTAGGGAAATAATTATGGGTAGAGGCAGTGGGTACTGCATATTACCCAGTCAATAGATCACTCTCATCAGTGTTACAAATAAAAATTCCACACTTAAGTATCTCACCCTAAGTGTCGCAAGTATCGTAAAAGTGTTGTATGCACCTTGATAAGTGTCACAAGTGTTGTCAAGTGTCATATGCACCTTACTAAGTTTCTCATGCACTTTTCTATGTGTTTATATGTGTTTTAACCCCTTGAAACCTGTTGAGCACTCAACACACCCTAAAAAGGTCTATGCCATATTTTTACTTTTTGGGTACCACTTGATCTTTCGCACTGTTTGATTGTGCTTCAGTATGAGACTATTGCCTATGATTATCATTTATGTTTTCATGTTGAGTCATTTAAAATCTTCTTGAACATGTGAAAATCATATTAACTTTAAAAGGGACTAAAAACTACTTAAGGAATCGACAGTCTAAAGTTTTCCTCAACGCGCTTAGGAAATTTGGCATCAGGACAGATTAAAAGTGATGAAAATCGCTTGAGAAAACCAAAATAGCCGAGTGTCAAAGTTCATTGGCGTCAGCAGAAGAAGGTCTCATGTATCTATGAATCAGCTTCACTTAAGATATCGTTGAAGACCGATCCCTTCAGCATCGACAGAAAAATGAAAAGAGTAAGCATTGCACGAGTAAAGGAATAATATCGTCGATCGTCGACCTCTGATATGTTATCGGCGTCGGGATTTTACAAAAAATGATAACCCACCAAGGGAAGCTCTATCCCCGATCACTGATCCCTGATACCTTCGGCGTTGGAAGTGTTTACCAGGAGGATATCAATGGAAATATACACAAGGATAGTAATGTTAGAAAAACAGGACCGCAGAGCAATAAAATAAAACAAATGCGGAAAACAAAACACAGAAGACACACAATACAAGAGAGACACAGATTTATGTGGTTCACCCAGTGTGGGCTATGTCCACCAGAGAAATTGCCAGGTCCTTCCTTTATTATTATCCAATAAATGAAGGGATACAACCTACAGTAAAACCTGTTGTAACTTCTGTTAGAAAAAACAGGACCGTGGAGCAATAAAATAAAACAAATGCAGAAA